>JAHRHJ020002095.1:0-14865 GCA_019776745.2 Taxus chinensis | reverse complement strand
CTCAAGAACAAGGTAAGAATGTGAACATTCTTACCCAAGATGGGCATCCCTCTCAAACTCCCTCCACAATATCCTATTCTACTCTTATGCCTCCCTCATGAGTTTTCCCATAGACCTCTCCTACACTACACATTAAACACTCTATCCACTTTCACAATACACTAAAGTAAACATACATTATTCACAATTTTAGCATAAATAACAATATGAAAGCAACAAAAAAGAGAAGGTTTCCTACCTCTCCATTGGAGAAGCCTAAACAAAGAAGCTTTGCACAAGTTCCCTCCAAAAGCAATCCCAAGCATGCAAGTCCAAGCTCCTTCTTTTCTCTTTCTCCCAATTCTTTCCTCTCCCAAAAGAAAATAAAAGAAAAGGACTCCTCAACAAAAACCTCCAACCCCCTCAACAAGAGAGGAAGTTTCCATAAATAGACAAAAGGGGAGAGTGAGGGTGATGTGGCTCCTTGTAGGATGCCACATCACACATCCTCAAGACCACCTCCCCCCCCCCCAACCTGTCAACTTCTTTTCCTTGTCATCCACCGACTGCCTTTATGGCTTTTACTCCTTTGGTTGGCGTGGGGTTGAAGGTTTCTGTTTTTTTTATTGTTTCCTGGCAAGTGGGGGGTGCGTGGAGGAGTGTATGGCCTCCTGCCATATCTTATTGCTTGACCAAATGAAAGATGGGGCAGTTGGCCGCCTGTCTCTTCTAGTAAACTCTCAACCACTTCTGACATGTAGCCTTTACGACCTGCTCTACCTTCCTTGACTTCTCGTGCCCCTGGTCTGCCGCTTCTATGAGTGTTGCGTGTGTGTTTTCTGCCTCCACAGGACCTTCGTCTTAGCCAGGCGACAGACATTTTGCAGTTTGGTTGAAGCTTTTGAGTGCTTCGAACAGGTAGGTCGTCCATCTATGTTGCGTTCTGTTCAGTGTAGAATACATTCTCAATTCGGGATTCTCCTTCAAGCTCATGGAAGAGGATCTCATGGAGGCAGACCTGTTTCAGATCAGAATATTCATGAAGCACGATTTGCCTTGCATTTTTATGGGCTTCTTCAACGAGTCATTGGGTCGGCAGGCATAAAGGTTTCTGTTGGAATTATCACCCTACAAGCTACAGCTGAAATGTTTGCACCGAAAGTTTGATGCTGCCCCCAGATCTGATGAAATTTATTTACGAAGATTCTCCTTTGAGATCTTCTTGCTGTACGCTGTAACTCAAGGAAGATAATCTCATACAGGCGGATCTGTTTTTATCAGAATATTCACGGAGCACAAATTGCTTTGCTGTGTCATTTTCTTTCCACTCTGCCCATAGATGCGATCTGTCTCCTTCTTGCGACTGATTCCGGTGACTTTGGTCACGCTTTGGCTCGTTTTTTTTTGTTGTTTGACCTATCAAGCTTGGCCCGTAGCAAGTGCTCAACTCGGCGAAGCCAATAATGGCGCATGCTTCCGTGTAGGTGACAGATCGCACCCACAGGCACAGGAGATCTATGCAATGTTGGAGAAAATGTCTTGGGAGATGAAGGTAGCAGGATATCTTTCAGATCCAGAACATACACTGAGTGTGTATCTCCAAATCGATTGTGTGACAGTGAGAGTGTTACCAGGAGACCCGATGAAATTTAGTACAGAGCTTCTCTATTGTTTTCTTACTTGTCTTACGTTGTAACTCAGGGAAGAGTATCTCATACAGAGCAGATCTTCTCATGCGATTACAGTTGCCAGAGAGAATCCGCTTTCCCCCCCCCCCTCTTCCACCTCAAGTGAAAATAGAAAGTGCCAATGACATCACCAAGGAGGCAGTAAAGACTGCACTGATTCGAGCCATACGGTTTTATGCAAACATTCAAGCACATGATGGGCACTGGCCTAGTGATTATGGTGGTCCTATGTTCCTTAGGCCAGGTTTGGTTATTGTCTTATATGTAACAGGAGCACTAAATGTTGTTTTAGCGGAAGCGCATCAAAAAGAAATGTGTCGTTACTTGTACAATCATCAGGCATAATGAAGGCGGTGGATGGGGGTTACACATTGAAGGTCACAGCACAATGTTTGGGACAGTACTAAACTATGTAACTTTGAGACTTCTTGGCCAAGGGTCTGATGGAGGAGATAAAGAAGCAATGGAAAAAGGTCGTGTATGGATCTTGGGCCATGGCAGTGCTACTGCTATACCTTCAAAGGGAATCGCCTTGAATCCCATCACCTCATTGTACTATGTTGCACCCTGTTGTCTTGTGTTCTTGACTGTACCCTGGTTGTTTGTTGAATTCCCTTTACTCAAGGATAACTCTACATTCCACTTGGACTATGTCGTGTTTGGCACAAATTCTGTCTGTGCCTTTGCCCTTAACCTTGCAGTTTTTCTCCTGATCGGAAAGACTTCTGCTTTGACAATGAATGTTGATAACAGTGCTTTGAAGCAAAGAATTGCTGCTCTTGCACAAGACAAGATTTTTTTTTTTTAGAATGCACACTGTGAAGCATTGAAAAAAGGAAGTGTCAAGGCTAAGACAACTATATCACGAGCAGCAGCAACATTCGCAAAAAGAAATGCATGCATCCTCAACAGGGGCATATGACTTACAACAGCAACAGTTGGTAAGCTAGAGCAGGGTTCATCTTCACAGATGATGGATCAAAAAACCCGAGATCTCTGATCCTTCTCCAAGTCATCCGAGGACTTCATCAGGGATTCCAGACCATAGAGAAAACAATGCTTCCCACAGCCATACAGCCCCTGGTTTTCAGATGTTGAAAAGCATGATGCCTTCAAGCTGCCCTATGGGAAAAGAGCAACAAGAGCTTGGAAGAAAGAACTATAATCAGGCATGTTAATTCTACTCCTTGTAATAGTTTTCTACCTTCTTTCAGTATCTTGAAATGAATTTTCTTTCCTCTTGAATGGCGCCTAGACTAGATGTTTTCGTGGTTGTTTATATCACTGCCTGATTGTGTGGTTGTTCCTTTAAATCTCATTCCAATTTCGCTGATTTTGCTTGGAATGTTCCTTCCTCTCTTATAGCTTACTCTATTTCATATTTGTCTAAATGGGTTACTGCAATATTGAGTGATGCAGTCTAGTTCGTAGGGAAGGAAACATTATTGAGTTTTGTTTGCTTATATGACTTTCTTTTAAAAAGAATTCTGTGATGGTAATTATAATTGAAGGTTACTAAATAGAAGGTTAAGCCTACATACCTCTTTTGGTTGAATAAATACGCATTTCCTGTTTAGGGCTCTCTTGTTTTGCTAAAAGGTACATTAATAGTGACATTGTGTCTGAAACTTGTTTAAGCCTATGGGCATTCCTTACTTTATGTTTGATTAGAAAATGGCATTTGGGGTTTGTTTTAGAACTGTACATGGTTGACTGTTGTACCTAGTCTAGATGAGGGATAACCTGGCATCTATTTTGGCCTCCACGTGTTGAGAGTATTACTATACCTATTTCTTGATGTAAACTCTTGTTTGATTAAAGCAAGGGGAAACATTGTAAGTTTAACTGAATGAAATCTCTACAATTTTTATTAAGGGTCGCAAGCAAGCTATTACTAGCTGGACTGAAACAAAAGTTGTAGGTGAATCCATGGTACTGGACTCGTGAACTCGTTTCCTGTTAGATGACAGCTGATTTCAGTGATAATATCATAGGTGGCTGTTATATTTATCTGTTTGATATTTGCTAAGACTTTTCCTCGATAAGCCCACATGGATCGGGTAAAATTTTCCATCTTCTTTACCTTTGGCAAGGAGTTCATAGAACTTCTAGGCCTGACTGCACTGCGTAACCTTCCTGATAGCTATGTGCGTTGGTTCTTGGTTTGTGCTTGTACTCGTGGTAAGGTCTTTTGAGTCTGGGGCATCGTTGGTGTTTTGCCCTCTGCGTATCGAATCCCTTTGTTTTCGAACTCGAATACCTTATACTTCAAACTTGGTTACTAAAAGGTCCCATTTTGTGGCCTTGTTAGGGAAATCAATTTTTATTTTAATGTTTATTGACATTGTCTGAATTATATAAAAATTATTAACGACTTTTGGGTTTAGTCTTCCCTTATATTATGTAGAGAAGTTGACGATTAGGATAGGGTTTGTTGGTAGAATAATGGCCCTTTCTGTGTCTCTTTCGTACGCTTTTGGAAAAGTGGATTTGTTTTGGTTAACTAGTACTACGTTTTAAGAAATCCGATAAGGAGGTAGTGGTAAACTCCTTGGTTAAAACCAAAACTATAGTTGTGTTCTTTTAAGGGCATCGAACCCATATTACTTTGAAGCCCCCCTGGAAGAATTGGATAACGTCATTTTTGCTTCGCGCCTACGATCATAATTAGTACGCTTTGTCTTCTCTTGGACCCCTTTAGTTGGATGGAGTAAATTTTGGATTCCAATCACGTAACCCATAGGATTACATGAAGGAGATATCAACACTCTTGACTTTCTTGTTCCCAACCCATAAGGTCTTGCCTTGATTTATGTAATTTTGTTCTTACTAGTATTTGGACTTTCTCCTTGTTGGATGATTTAGTTTTCTCTCTCATGAGATTAATATTGGAGTTGTGAGTTGTGTTTTAATCCATTTCTGAATTTAGAATATTCCTTTCTTGATATTGTTAATTGTTAGCTTACTATTGCATTGTGTAGCCTTAACATGCTCAGTTCTTGCGAACTGACTTTAGTTAATATTTGTGCAGATGGATTATGCGAGTAGACTAGAAGAAAAGAGTGTAAAAGTTTCATCTGTACCATTATGAAGTTCCTTGTAAAAATGTCCAATGTGTTGTAAATTGTGTAACATTGCTTGTAAAGAGAGTTGATATGACCTCTTGCCTTGTATTGTTTGGTAATGGTGAAATAAAGTGTCTTGTTCTTGTGTAGTTAAGCTTGAAATTATCCTTGTGAGAAATGGCTTTCAATCTTTACATTGATATGAGTATTGTAAAACTTTGATCTTGAGAATAAATTGTTAAGTTAAATCTTTCTAAGACTTAGCGACAATATTTTATAAGTAAAGTAAAATGAGTCGGTTAACCCTTAAAGAAGCTAAACAAAAATAATAATTTTATATTCAACAAATAAATGTAAAGGTGATCTATTTGAAATCAAATAATTCCATGAGTGATCAAAATGAAAACATCCTTTGTGAAGTAAACATTTATTAATTGATACCCCTAGCTAAACTAGCGAACACTATCCCTTTGGGGTGAACTCTTAAACAAGCTTAAAGGAAAACAATGGTTAGTTTCTGGAAGATATTAAGATTTAGTAAGTAGGAGAAGACTTTAAGTGAACTACTCTACAGTGTTTAAGAAATTAACTTAGTTGGTGAGATGAATTTGTGCGAACCATATATTGATTCCTTCTGAAAACTTAAGTCATGAGCTAAAGGGTGTCTTACCAAAATAAATAAACCCTAACCATTTCTTACTGTGGCTTGCCCTAGCTGTGAGTGTGTCATGTGGTTGGACTTCCATGTTGTCTTGTCAAAAGAAAAATAAATTGTCCTTGATAAGTGTGAATGTTTCCGTGCTGACCTTGTGGTCTTCCCCGTAACAAATGATTCCAAGTGTTGGTTGTAACCTTGTGACGACATGTTGTGTCGTGTTGAGTCAAAGCAAGTCAAAAAAAAAAGTTATCCTGTATTTCACTGTGTTGTTCTTGTGTTGGTATTTTTGGTGCGTTACATTTTGGTATCAGAGCGTAGGTTCATGCTCTCGAACCTATGGGCCGGATTGGTGTTGTATGGTGATGTTGCATGGTGGTGGTGGTGTTACATGATGATACTGATGATGATGATGTTGCATGATGATGATTTATATTGGAAGAGTAATGTGCTTTAAGCGTGATGTGATTATTGTCGTAATTGTGATATTGTGAACGCACGTGATGTGTATGTCACTCAGTGCGTATTTGTCATCATGTTGATGTGTTGTGAATGGGAGTATTCTCTCTCCTTCTTGTGGATTCTATGAAGAGTTCACGTGTGAATTATTGTTTGTGATGTGTGAAAAGAATTCTAATGTGGATGACGTAGTGTTGGAGCATTGTGGCATATTGTGATATGTGGGTGTATCAATGTGTTGTATGACTAGTTGATGTTAAAAGAAATGAGTTGTATCATGATGTTTTTACCATGTTCTGAAGAAATGTGTGTACTACCTTGTTATGAAGCAATTATTGTTATGTTGTGATGTTATTATGTTCATCGTATATATGAGTTGTGCAATATGTAATGCTTCATGTCGTGAATTAGGGTCATACGGTGAGTGTATGAACCCTATCGTATTGTGATTGCACTTTGGGTGCAGAATGTAGTAAAGTGATGTATGTGCCCTGTGAATGTATAATTGTGATCTACCCCGTATACCTACCATACGTGAGACGTTATGGTAGCTATGTGTGTACCACCATGGTGTTAGTGATGTAGTTACATGTTATGTTGTGAGCCTTACACTAACCGACCCTGAGGGAGATCGGTAGAAGTGTATGTTGAGAGTGAGGAATGGTGTACCATGGGTCAATAACTTGAGTCAAAACTCGGTTTAGTAGATTACATGTGACTCTTTCCTCTCTCCCTATGTGGTTGTATGTATGCAACCCTAGTGTATCTATGACTATGTTTAGCCTTGTCGAAGGGTGGCGGGATTGATATATATATTTACGAGCTGAGGCTCGATGTTCCGAGTGCCAGCAACTCGTTGAGTACCCCTTTGGTGGCTAGATAAGGCCACACAGTTATCGTAATGTGACATTATTATAAGTTGATTTTATTCGTAAATTGAGCTTTTACTTTATTTTTGCAAGGACCAGCATCTTTTCTTGATTGCAATGCTTTACAATTTTGGGCATTTCCTTGGTTTGTGGCACTAACATGGGGATTTGATACTAACTTTGGCCATTTGGTCATTTATTTTAGCTTGATTTGGGGTCTTCTTTTAAATTTGGAATTTTTACCGCCTTGCCCAAGGCTTGTACTTTGCCACTTGGCACTTTGACTGGATTGTTGTGCTGGTTCTAATGTCGTGATGTGTGGAATAGGGTCATGGGATGCACCATGGATTGGTTGGACCTATGGACCCGCTTCGTTGTATGGGGGTACGCCCCAAGGGGTACATATGACTAGCGGGTTATGGAGAACTACGCGTTATTATGTCACTTGGGTTAGGAGTGTCCAAACTCGATGTGCCTTGGGCACAGAGAGACAACCGGCCTCCTTGAGGGAGGCAAAATAAGAGTTTGAGGGAGGCATAAGAGACTTGAGGGAGGCATAAGAGACTTGAGGGAGGCATAAGAGACTTGAGGGAGGCATAAGAGACTTGAGGGAGGCATAAGAGACTTGAGGGAGGCATAAGAGTTTGAGGGAGGCTTATGATATTTGTCTGTATGCATAAGAGACTTGAGGGAGTTGATTGATGTTTCAGGATATATGTTGAGTTATTGTGATGTTTGGTAGTGGTCTTTTGATGTATGTGTTACTCATGTCAGATGGTTATGTGTTGTGATGTTGTGGACATGTCATTGATTCCCTTGTGGACACTATGTACCTGTAGCATGGTTTGTTGTTATGTGAGTCTTTCATTGATGCAAATTGAGGAAATGTCTGGTGGATTGTAGTACTCTTTTGGTTGAGTATTTGGTATGTCAGTCATTGATGTGTGATGAGTACCTATGTTATGGGAAGTGTGCCTATTCTTTTCCGTATTTGTGTAACCTTATGTGGTGTAATACAATCTTGAAGTATATACTTGTGTACTTGTGAATCTGTAGGGTCTTGTGAACCTGATAGGGTGTTGTGTTAGCAGTTCATGTTGGGCACCCACAATAAGGAATAAACCAAAACTCTTCAATGATGAAATTTTAAAAGCAATTAAACTAAGAATAATGCTAATGGAAAGAGACTAATGAAATGATGAACAAGAAAGAACTGCCAATCTTCACAGAACATTGAAAGTTAAAAAAAAAAATTCCACCAAATGTTCCTAAGGCTACCTTGTGACCGTGCTTTAATCAACTAAAATTTTAAACCATAAAGTGTACTTCTCCTCTACCTGTCTTGTTGCAAACGTCTTTTCCTTTCCTCTGTGTAATGTCGCATCGAGGACGATGCTTTCTTAAGGGGAGGAGAATGTAATGCCCCCCCTCGTTGCAACCTGTCAACTTCTTGAGCTCCTTGTCATCCACCGACTGCTTTATGAATTTGTACTCCTTTGGTTGGCGTGGGGTTGAAGGTTTCCTTTTTTTTATTGTTTCCTGGCAAGTGGGGGGTGCGTGGAAGAGGTATGGCCTCCTGCCATATTTATTGCTTTTTCAAATGAAAGATGGGGCAGTTGGCCGCATGTCTCTTCTAGTTAACTCTCAAGGACTGTGACATGTAGCTACCCAACGACCGCTGTACTTTCCTCCATGCTCGTGCCCCTGGTCTGCCGCTTCAATGAGTGTTGCGTGTTGTTACTAAGCGGCCTGCACAGGAGCCTTCCTTAGCCAGGCTTACAGACTATTGCAGTTTGGTTGAAGCGTTTGAGTGCTTCGAACAGGTGGTCGTCCAACTATTTGGGGTTTGTTCAGTTTAGAATACTCAGAATTCGGGATTTATCCTTCAAGCTCATGGAAGCAGGGATCTCATCGAGGCAGACCTGTTTAGCAAGGATCTGCAGAATTTACATGAAGCATCTTTTTACGCAAACTGCACTCTTTTCATGGCAACTTCTTCAGTGGTAGTTCATCTTTTACTAACCACAGATGTGCATAAATTTCTGTTGGCATATCACACCGTGTTTCCTCCAGCTGAACCAGGCTGCTACACTTTTCACATTGTCCCGACTCAGTCACTGCAATTGTTCAGGGCATTTGTGTCTCTTGTACAGTTCTTCAAGGCCTGAGGGGTCTCTGAAAACATCTGAAGACAGAGTCTGATGAAGGATCCGGTTTGGTGAAGCTGAAATTCACGGGGTTTTCTCTGCTGATCATTTTGTGTTCAGTGGGTTGCACTGGGACTCTTCTTCGTGATACACTGTTGTCATGTTTAATGTGGTTTTATTTGGAAGGGAAGAGGAAGAACGTGGCTTGAGTTGGGGAGGAGCCATCTGGCGAATGTGGTTTGTGATGTTCGCAAGGGGAGCATCTAGAAACGTGGAGGAATTGTTTTCTGAGATGTAAGAGTACTGGGGTGCCTTTCCTGATGCCCGCCATACACTGGTTTGTATGTGGTCGATTTTTGAGTGAAGTGCAAGTGTTGCAGGAGACCCGATGAAATTTACCTCCAGAGTTCTCTATTGGGTGCGGTACTTGTCTTACGTTGTAACTCAGGGGAGATCCACAGAGCAATCTGCCTGCGATTAAGTTGCCAAAGAATCTCCTTCTAGGCCCAGAGCACCTCTTCCACCTCATAGTGAGGCAGAGTGCCTTTTTGAGCGCACCAACCAGCAGGTTGACCAACTTGTTGTTTCTGTTCCGTATCAACACATCCTCAAGCATTCGGGACTCTCCTTTAAGATTATGAGTCTCTTCAAAATCGATTAAGTGACAGTTTGAGAGTGTTACCAGGAGCACCCGATGAAGTCTATTACAGAGATCCTCTGTTGAGACTTTGCTTGTTTTACGCTGTAACGCATGGGAGAGAATCCCATAGGCGTGGATCAGTTTCATATCAGAATATTTTGAAGCACATTTTGCTTTGCAATTATATGAGCATCTTCTTAGAGTCACTATATTAGCAGGCAGTAAAATGGTGCATGCTTTTGTGTAAGGGACAGATCACACCCACGGGAAGGAGATCTATGCAATGTTGGAGAAAATGTTTTGGGAGATGAAGGTAGCAGAATATTTCTCAGATCCAGAACATACACTGAGTGTGTATCCCCAAATCGACTGTGTGACAGTGGGAATGCTCATTACAGCAGACTTGATGAAATTTGGCTTTACAAAGACTCCCTACCGAGACCTTGCTTGTTCTTCGATGTAACTCATGGAAAGAGTTTGACCTCATAGAGGCGTGCCTTTGTTTCATATGCAGAATATTCATGAAGACACAATTTACTCTGCTATTATATGAGCTTCTTCAAGCGTGTCACCAAGTGTGGTAGCTAAGACTAAAGTTTTCTGTTGGAATGTAAAAATAATCATGCACCTTTCAAGCTACAGCTGCAATGTTTGCACCGAGAGTTTTGATGCTGTCCCCAAATCTGATGAAGGAAAAGGTTGTGTATCATCACGGTAGATGCCTACCCGAGCCAGGAGCGTGGTGTAATCAATATGTCTCGTGTCCGAGCTTCAAATCATGGGGTTGGTTTGTAGCTGTTTTTCACTGCGTGGTTGTGGTGCTAGCTCGAGCTCGCAAAGCACTTTGGGTTAAAGGCAAGCAACGTCATTGAAACAATCATATGCATGGAGATGGCGTTTTAAACCAGGCATGTTAAATCTACCCCTTGTAATAGTTTTCTACCTTCTTTCAGTATCTTGAAATGAATTTTCTTTCCTCTTGAATGGCACCTAGACTAGATGTTTTCGTGGTTGTTTATATCACTGCCTGATTGTGTGGTTGTTCCTTTAAATCTTATTCCAATTTCGCTGATTTTGCTTGGAATGTTCCTTCCTCTCTTATAGCTTACTCTATTTCATATTTGTCTAAATGGGTTACTGCAATATTGAGTGATGCAGTCTAGTTCGTAGGGAAGGAAACATTATTGAGTTTTGTTTGCTTATATGACTTTCTTTTAAAAAGAATTCTGTGATGGTAATTATAATTGAAGGTTACTAAATAGAAGGTTAAGCCTACATACCTCTTTTGGTTGAATAAATACGCATTTCCTGTTTAGGGCTCTCTTGTTTTGCTAAAAGGTACATTAATAGTGACGTTGTGTTCTGAAACTTGTTTAAGCCTATGGGCATTCCTTACTTTATGTTTGATTAGAAAATGGCATTTGGGGTTTGTTTTAGAACTGTATTTGGTTGACTGTTGTACCTAGTCTAGATGAAGGATAACCTGGCATCTATTTTGGCCTCCACGTGTTGATAGAATTACTATACCTATTTCTTGATGTAAACTCTTGTTTGATTAAAGCAAGGGGAAACATTGTAAGTTTAACTGAATGAAATCTCTACTTTTATTTTATTAAGGGTCACAAGCAAGCTATTACTAGCTGGACTGAAACAAAAGTTGTAGGTGAATCCATGGTACTGGACTCGTGAACTCGTTTCCTGTTAGATGACAGTTGATTTCAGTGATAATATCATAGGTGGCTGTTATATTTATCTGTTTGATATTTGCTAAGACTTTTCCTCGATAAGCCCACATGGATCGGGTAAAATTTTCCATCTTCTTTACCTTTGGCAAGGAGTTCATAGAACTTCTAGGCCTGACTGCACTGCGTAACCTTCCTGATAGCTATGTGCGTTGGTTCTTGGTTTGTGCTTGTACTCGTGGTAAGGTCTTTTGAGTCTGGGGCATCGTTGGTGTTTTTCCCTCTGCGTATCGAGGCCCTTTGTTTTCGAACTCAAATACCTTATACTTCAAACTTGGTTACTAAAAGGTCCCATTTTGTGGCCTTGTTAGGGAAATCAATTTTTTATTTTAATGTTTATTGACATTGTCTGAATTATATAAAAAAAATTATTAACGACTTTTGGGTTTAGTCTTCCCTTATATTATGTAGAGAAGTTGATGATTAGGATAGGGTTTGTTGGTAGAATAATGGCCCTTTCTGTGTCTCTTTCGTACGCTTTTGGAAAAGTGGATTTGTTTTGGTTGCTAGTACTACGTTTTAAGAAATCCGATAAGGAGGTAGTGGTAAACTCCTTGGTTAAAACCAAAACTATAGTTGTGTTCTTTTAAGGGCATCGAACCCATATTACTTTGAAGCCCCCCTGGAAGAATTGGATAACGTCATTTTTGCTTCGCGCCTACGATCATAATTAGTACGCTTTGTCTTCTCTTGGACCCCTTAGTTGGATGGAGTAAATTTTGGATTCCAATCACGTAACCCATAGGATTACATGAAGGAGATATCAACACTCTTGACTTTCTTGTTCCCAACCCATAAGGTCTTGCCTGTTAGGAATAATATTGTGAACATTAGATATTTATATATTTGTGTGTGTGCAAATATATATATTGATGTAAGTGAGTTGTAACTCACGTAGATAAGGTTTGTTGAGTGAGAATAGGATTGTGAGAGATAAGTGGAGGATATTGTGAGATGAGGTTGAGATTATGTAGGGATGTGAGATAATGGATGATTGCATGAAAAGAGGAGTACACACTCCTATATAATGTAACCTTTACCTATGAATAAAATATCCCGAATGAATTCAAATCATAATATTATTATTCGGTGTTTAATCTGTTCTGCAGTGTTTAACAGGAGGTTCAGCGAATGTAATTCTGCAGTGTTTATCATTGGTATCAGAGCAGTGATGTTCCTCAGGCTGTGATGGTTGATTAATTCGTTTACGTCTTGGATCAACACGGTTCTGGTGAGACGGCATGGATGCATATTTTTGTCAAGAGATGAATTTTTGAGGTTGTTGAAATTGATGGGTTCTATGTGTTAACCTGGCGAGCTCTTCCAGTATTAGGGATCTGGACCCTGCCCAGTTCGTATTCTGCATGCTCTTCTAGATTGGTCTTATTGTGTTGATTGGCAAAGGCACCGCAAGCTGTGACTCAATTCTTACCATTTCTAATTGCATTCTATTGATGATCATACCCTGGCGCAGCTCAGACTTACCAGAACCATTATCAATTCCATCGACAATTGCAGTCTTCCACGGATTCATTCCATCGCCACTCATAGTCATTTGTGCTTTCTGCAGTTGTGGATCTGTCAAAGTTCCTACATTCTTGTCAATCTCGTGGACATAACGTGGCAGCTAGTTGAAACGTCAATGTGGACAGTTGTCAACAGTAGAAGAATTGGGATCGACTGATTTGGAGTGTATATCTATCTTGCACAGTATATTATACGTTTGCCACATTTTTTTTCTGGTCTAGGTGATATAGATCATGGCTTCAACACGGCTCTGAAGTACTCAGGTTCATATTGTTACATGTGTATCATTGATGTTTGCCACATCTCAGCCTTCACCAAACGTCTCCACATTGAGCCCAGATCTACCTGTGGCTACACTGAATTTCACATGTCTGCATACATCTCCAAGCAGTCGTCTGATTTAGAAACTCAAAAAGGGCAATGGTAAAGAGTAGGAAACGTACCATATTTCCTTCATTCGGCCTCCCTACATGTATTTTTCCACGTCTCCTCCTGTAGGTTGTATATTTCCTAATTCCCTCTTGCCATCACATCGAATCACAATAAATCAATCTTCCACTGAAAAACAGGTGCACGTAGATCTCTCATTGCCAGGTGTAATGAAAATGTTAGATTGACTCGGGTGTGTGATTAAAATACAATCATATATGTTGCAGGTCAGTTATATAGTTTTAAGTGTTACTTTGTTTATAATGCATCTAAATAAGTTCTTACGTGAGGTCTATAGTGTTCATGTTACGGTATAAAGACAATGTCATTTTCATCTTGGTAGGGTCATTGTGCTTTGTTTAGGATAAGTGTCAAAAGTATTCTATCTTTAAGTGTCATTATTTTTATTAGTAATTTTGTTGTCAAATAAATATTGAGTTGATAGGAGTAAAAGTTTGAGTCTTTCTTTATAAGGTCATGCGAGTTTTTATCTTCATTTAGTGTAACAATAGGTTTGATATTTTTGAAGTCTTGAGTTATTTTTAGTGTCTTTGAGAGTCATTAAAAATGTCAAAATAGGTGATTTTAGGGTATATGTTTGTTGTCATTCTATTGTCATCAAAATTGAGTCGAAAAAAAAAAAAAAAAAAAAAAATTAAAAAAAAAGGACAAATGAGTGCATTTTCGGTGTAATCCGACACTCATTTTTTAAGGAAAAATGCAAAATGAAAACCGTTCCTGGCTTCGGGGGCTCCGCCCCTCGACCCCGCCCTGTATCGCGACAGGGAACGCGTATCGTCCTCGGCTATACTTTCTGCTGAGTTAGCAGCATTCTGATGGAGGCTGGAGGCAACGGAGGCAGGAGGGCACATCGGCGACCTCTCGTCAAGCACCATCGACGAGGCCGCGGTATTGATTTGGTGGCCAAGTATTTCAGTCGTGTGTTTGATTCCATTATTGTGTGTTTTCATTGTTTTAATAAGAACAGATGTCACATTCCTGTTCAGAATTGTATTTCCTTTTATAACCTCCTGATGTAAATATGTGATAGTAGAAAGATAAAAGCACAAGAAAAAGCAGCATCATGTTTTTCTTGAAGAGGATGAACAGAGGTTCATGAGCAGGGGCTCGTACCTAGGACAGAGGTCCGTTATTGTCGAACAGGGGTTCGTATTTGCTGAACAGAGGTTCAGTGTACCAAGATCATGAGCATGCAGAGGCAGGCAAGCTGTAGAAGACGTGTGAATGTTTTTCTCTACATTGTTCACATTAGGGGAGTGTATGTGTGGAAATATCTAATGTTAACAATAGGGGAGTGAATGTTAGGAATAATATTGTGAACATTAGATATTTATATATTTGTGTGTGTGCAAATATATATATTGATGTAAGTGAGTTGTAACTCACGTAGATAAGGTTTGTTGAGTGAGAATAGGATTGTGAGAGATAAGTGGAGGATATTGTGAGATGAGGTTGAGATTATGTAGGGATGTGAGATAATGGATGATTGCATGAAAAGAGGAGTACACACTCCTATATAATGTAACCTTTACCTATGTATTTGATATCCCGAATGAGTTCAAATTTGATAATATTATTATTCGGTGTTTAATCCAATTCTGCAGTGTTTAACAGAGGAGGTTCAGCGAATGTAATTCTGCAGTG
>JAHRHJ020002094.1:0-14870 GCA_019776745.2 Taxus chinensis | reverse complement strand
CATACAAGCATGTACTATTCATAAAATAGGAAAGAAGAGCATTCCAAGAGCTAGCTCTTCCTCTCCATAATGAGTTTGTTCCAAGTTCAAACAGAAGCTCCTTCCAATGCAAACAATCCAAATATCACTCAACCCAAGTGTTCAACAATCTTCCCCACTTCTCCTACACAAGAGCTCTCCCAAACCAAAAGGAATTCGCCAAATGAGTATAAAAGTGAAGCACCCAAACAGCTAAGGAACCCGCAATAATAGAGAGGAAGAGAAGAGGATGAGGTGGATCCAGTAGGATGCCACAATCACCACATTCTCACCCCAACAAAAATTTACTTCATTCTCCAATGCATAATCAATAGGTGGGTGATAATATGACAGTTTTACTTACACACTCAATCACGCCCACCCCCCCTAGGACTGAAATAAAACATGAAGAAAGTGCCAATCAAACATGCAAATTGACTTACAAAATGCATAAATAGAAGGTCTAAAATGAAACGCTCCAACATATTTCAGGTTGGTATAATAAATTTAAGAGGTATGGGACCAGTTAAATTGCCCACAAGCGTCAAAATCAGCCACCCAAGGAAAAATTCGAGTTTCCAAGAAGGTTGGAATGTTTTATACTCCAAAAACACTTACATGTCGCTTACACATTGTCTACACATTACGTAAAAACATTTAATTCAAGGCCAACAACTCTTTAATTACTCCTTAATGACATATTTTTAATTATAACTTTTAACATAGATTACTCATTTAATTAACACACCCATTGTAATAAAAATTAAAGGGTCAATGCACCACCAACATAACACATTCACCTTAAACAAGGGACCAACTCATAAAATACAAAAATCCCTTGTCACCTTTAATATGATCCCCCCCATGGGGAATGCCCTAACACATCAAACCACAAACAATATAGTTGCCATGGTGACCTTGTGTAAATTCATCTAGAATTCTAAGTTGTGGTCTCCAATCCCCCTCCCCCCGATTTTTGTTGTGACATTTTAAACCTAAAAATACAAATCCTCTGGGCTCGTGGCCATACATAACATCCAAATGAATATAAATATATTTCAAGATCATCCATTATATATGTGAATCACAATAATCATCAAGAAATGACACATCACTTACAATTTCACTCCACAACTAATAACATCAATTTTCATTCAATCTCATTTTCTAGTCTATACACAACATAATCCAAACCCTCACAAGTCCCGCACAACATCTATAATATCACATTCAAATAGTATTATCAACATCAATACTAAAATGTCTCTAATAATCACCTGGCATCATATAAGAATCAAAGTAAACGAATAATCCTTGATCAAACATCTACAATCATACCAAATCAAAATAACTATCATAAGGTCCATGATATGTCCAATAGTGTCGTGATCATATATCAAAAGTTTTCAAAGGGAAGTGGCACTACCACGTCTAGTTTATCAAAGGAATTAGTAAAATACAATAACCTGTTTTCCCAGAATCCTTCCAACACTAAAGAATCACTTCCCACTCCTAGACCCTCCTCCTAGAACCTTCTTTCCTTAAAATCCATCTCCTCTTCTAGGAAATTAATTACCCTTTCTATCTTTCTTGTTGTCATGGTATAAATTGAATAATTGCATTATTAACTTCGGTGCTCTGACAATGTCATCTTTAAAATTTGCTAACATCTATTGGTATAGTCTCACCCTGCTATTGGCCATTGTACTACTGAACATAAAATCATTACCTTTTTGGCTAGGTGAAAGATCTGAAGTAGAATTTGCAAACTTCTGACAAGAAAATCAAATGGAGATACCTGTGGAAGACATGCTATCTATGGTATGTTATAATTGTTTAGACAAACGTTTTATCACGATATTGGTTTAGATCAAAGATGATTGGTCATACATCACACCACCATACTCATCATGGTAAAATGAATAATATCTGCTGATAAATTAAATTAAATTAAATACACATTTCAAAACCAAATGACCCAAGAGAAGACCATTTTATTTCAAGATTCAAGGTAATAAAATATTTTCATGAACTTAAGAGGAAAATGATAAGTTGCCCATGGTTTGATGGGGAATAACACTGCTTCCTTAATTTCTTAACATGTACCATGCACATTTACAGCCATATTTTTTTAATTTAAACAAACATACATATAGAACTAATATCTACATAGAATGGCTATCATGTGCAATGACCTCGAATCAAACAAGAAGTAATAATGGTTATGAAAACAACACTGGATATATAAGTATCAACTAAGTGTGCTAGATGCATGTCTCTGAAAATATAAGTTCATAACATGTGTACATCTCGAACTAACTGTGGCCATAGAGATAGGACCACTGCGGTCACATAAGGCTACATATACAATTCCTATGAAGAATTATGAACTAGTACCCATGACCCTATATATAAATATATCTAATGTACATCCATGTCCTATGAATCTCATCATGAACATCTTCCCTCTCTTCTCCCTACATACAGAGTGGCATGTCCATGACCTGTGAATGTATTGAAGGGGATGCCTCGATTCCCAGAGCGATGATGACCCGCTATGGCTCCTGCTTATAAAAGACAAACATATATAATATGGTTACGATGTAACAAGTGAACATTATAATATAAAAGTGCACAATCAATGGAAATTTGAATTAATAACACTTACGTGAACTTCCACAATTAGAAACAAAGTGTAAAGTGAAACTAAACTGCGTAAAAGTCACGTGATGTGTTTCAGTAGCCTCAGTTCCCAATGCAGATGATGACCCGCCAGGCTCCTGCATATAAAAGACAAACATATATTAATATGTACATGTACAAGTGAAACATTATAATAATAAAAGTGCACAATCAAATAAAATTTGAAATTTAATAACAACTTGAAAATTATGTTTGTAACATGCCTAGTTGTAGGTAGCTAGCATATCGACACCGGATGTTTCCTTCACCGACTCTTGCTATTTAAAATAAAATAAAAAATTAGTTTTTTACATGTATGTACATGATGTACAATCAAATACATATATATTAAAATCTCAAACATGAATTAACACTATTGTGTGTGTGTGTGTGTGTGTGGTGTGTGTGTGTGTGTGTGTGTGTGTGTGTGTGTGTGTGTGTGTGTGTGTGTGTGTGTGTATATATTATATACCTATTCGACATTTACTTGTGAAAGACCAAGATCCTTTGCACCATTTCTAAAAAACATCCACAATAATCTCATCTAGAGAAAAGAAATCATGTGATCCAAAAAATGATTTCTTTTCCTGCAATGCATACGACACCACATGATCCACAGTGGTGTGGTGCGCTAGAAATGGCACCCTCCACCAACATCACCACATGCAATCTGCTCACTATGTTGGGTCAGAGTTTCAGTGAGCTCCCTCAATGCATATAGTGTGTCAATTCTCCACAACCTCCTTCACTGTAGGAGGGATAACTGAAGGTAGTGGGGGGTTTTAGGGCATGGGGGGGTCCTTGGTTGCCCTACGTGTGCATGAGGTCTACTCTGTTTAGAGCCACCTCCCCGCCCATTAAAATCAGAAGAGTCAAAATAATTTGGGACCTTATTAAGCACGAAACTCGCAATATAATTTCTTCAAAAAATAGAGACAAACCTCATTGTTGTTACATGGTGGATAATCAAAAACCATCCACCATTGGTCCCCAAAAATTATTCTTGATTTTGGTCATCGTGGCACCAATGGATTGGGAACTATTTACAAGTAGTTGTGTGGGGGGCATTGGATTCTTGGGTCAGTAAATAATGCACAAATGTGGTTTTTTCCAAACAAAATATCTTTTACAGCCCGGATGGGATAATTTATCTGCATACCACTTCCTACAATCACCTCTAAAGGTATTTTCCATTCGTCTATTTGGTTGGTTGCGGAGTCAACTTCGTCAATCAATGTTTGCAATGTGTTGGCTAAAGTCATGCGGGATGAATTTGTGGCATGATTTTGTCTTATAGTCTGAATAAGGTTCTTAATGACAATTTTATTTTGTTGGATTCTTCCTGTTAGAGTAGGTATTTACCTTAGCTCATGTTTCACCTAGGTACTTTATTTACATTTATTATATTTATCCTCATCCACTTATGTGTGTGGATATTTCTTTTATCTTATTTAGATATTAGGAGATATTATCTAGTTGTTAGGTATAGTTCTTTCCTTGATCTATGGCATTGACTAATTATTTCCTTGATCTATGGTATTGACTAGATCCATGATGTCTAGTTCTCTCCTAAATATACGGTCTTGAATAATTTCTTTGATGACTAGTTATTTCCTTGATTTATGGCTTGATCTATGACCTTGACTGGTTCTTAGATTGTTATTCCTTGCCTACTTAAGCAAGGCTCATTCCCAATGTATTGCATTGAGTTCCATAATAATATATGATATTGCTTCTCATTTGTTTGCAAAGGTTTTATGTAAAGTTATTATGGCGAATTAATTTCATCTTATAGATCGTAGTGTTTGATTAGCATCTGTGTTCTTGCTTGGTACGATCTGGTTATTGTTCCTTTCATGGTATCAGAGCTGAAGATTGCTGTTAGCATCCGTCTGTAAGTTTTATTTTGCAAATAAATTATTTGTGTATTCATATATTTGGGATTTGGTCGTATTTTGTTGCTGCGTGCATTTTTATGGAAAACAGAGGCTTCCATTGGATCCTTAGCCCTTGGTCATATGGTATGGTCATATGAGGGATTAAAACTTGTGATTCCCACTAGTAGGTGCTTAACATCAGCCCCCTTTAATTTTATTTGTGTGGTGAAGGCAACAACATTGTACTTTGTTTTAGTGGCACCTGAAATAAATAACAGAGCAAAATATAAAAGCTTCTAATTTTTGATCAGTAACTCAGTTTTTGAGTGCCGTTTTTGTAAAAGTACTTGTTTTTTGTGCTCTTTCCATTGGAGTTATTTATTTTGTCAGATTCTTCCAATGATAACATCTTGTGTTCCTATTGGTCCTGTGGGGACAGAAGGAGCCACAAGAGGCAGATCTATGTTTGGAGGAGAGTTTTGAGGATTTTTTGGAGGGTTTTGAGGATTGTTTGGAGGGTTTTGAGGAATATTTTGATGGTTTGCAAGATTACGAGCTTTCCGAGAAATTAACAAAACTAAAAAATTGTATACATAAACAAAAAAATTGAAAAACCCATGACAATCACGAAAAAAAAACCTAAAATGCAAACAAATTGATCAAAATCGAGGGCTTGCCTCTTTGTCTTGGCGGCATGGTTAAAACTATCACGATCGAGAAGTCCAAAGAGAAATTTTTAGGGTGTATTCAAAGCGCAAGTGCCAAAGGTCTAGGAGAAATTGTAGTTCGAAAGGGAAAAAGGGGGCGGGGGGGGGGGGAATGAGGAGTCGCGGGGTTTTTTTTTTGTCTCTGAGGTCCGCGATCACGTGGTTTTATGGTTCGAAAATCACCGAACCTATAAAAAACAATTACGTAATCACGGGGTACCTAAATTTCAGGTTTTTATGTCCACCAACTTGTTGCACTTACCCCAATGTAGGTATTTACAATTGATATTTTTGGGGAAGCTATAATCCTTAGGAAACAAAGGCATGTGATACATATTCATATTATTTTGTATTTCTCTACTCTATATATATATGGCATATTTTTTGCTCTAAATAATGGATGCATCAAACTGCCATTTTTATGTCTATTTATTGTGTGTTTTACATTTGGTAGGTAATATTACATTTCAAGTTTTGTCTAAACACCGTCAATAAACATATAACATTCTCCCTAATGAGAATTCATTCATTTCATCATGTTGCACTATTTTACCGACAACTTTAGAGACAAATCTCCCACATTGCAAATCAAATTATAGCTAGGGAAACTTAGACATGGATGGTTTATATTCATTTCATGGTTGCGAGAAATAAAAATGTATGAAAAAAATGATGAACCATAAATGATGCACTCTTACACATAATTGCATGTTGTTTACATTCCATTATAATCCTATTGGTGTAATTAAGACCACACATCATATTATACATGGTACATTACATTTTCTTCCAAACTAAGATTTACCTAGATTATTTGACCCGCATGTTATATATTAAAAAAATTATTTCAATAAGTTTTTAATTATTATTTCTAAGTGAGTGTTATTGAGAATATATAATAATTTGTGAGGTGAATAATTGGGAGTGAAAATTTTACTTTAGAGGACTCCCAATCATTCACCTTAAAAATTATTATATATTCTCAATAATACTTAGAAATATTAATTAAAAACTTATTGAAATAACATGTTTAAAAATTCTCGTATAGTTTTGTTATAGTATATATGATGAGAAAAATTAAGTTTGGTCCTAGCACCCAACTCCATGTACAACCAGACGTCTACATATACAAACTATTGGTTGCATGTATGTATATATGTAGATACCCAACCGCATGTATAACTAGACGTCTACATATACAGACGCCCAACTGCATGGTTTGTATATGTAGATGCCCAATTGCATGCACAACCAGGCATCTGCATATGTACAGACGCATGCCAACATGTACAATTGAGTGTCTGCATAGGCAGACACCCAATTGCATAGACCTCCGTACAAATGCCCCATCTGCATCATTTTCCATACAACTACTCGTCTTGTAGAGTTTTTTTACAGACACTCGTCTGCAGTTGGTGCGGCTAATTACTTCTTGATGTGCCTTCTCCTGAAAACTTATTCACCCACTGTCACTATATACATTTTGGTCTTGTTCGCCATCAACATGAAATCCCATATATGTACAAATTTTCCAAAAAAAAACCAAGTTGGATTTTGGTAAGGGGTCTTAAAATTTTTCGCTGATGTGTGTAACTAGATGTTTTGATTTCATATAGGAAGAATTTTTAAATAAGGGGAAAAAAGAACTGACATGGTTTAGTATTTATAGGAAATAGGAAATGTGAAGCAATTTTTTTTGTGTGTATATGGTGCAAACATGTGCACCAACATTTATACCACATATTGGTGTCATCTTGTACATTGGATACCAATTACCAAATGCACAAACAAAATGACACAAAATCGACACAATTCATGTACATTATTTGTACTATATGTAGTAGTGTGAATCTATGATTCATATAAAGAGCATGAAATATTTGTTTTAGTAATAGTAATAATATCTTCTATTCTCTATTAATGGTTATGAATAGGATCAACCAACATTTTTCGTCTGAATTTTTTGGTGTGGGGTTAGGCTATTTGGTGTTTTGGAATTAAGTGTGAAGAATAAAGATAGGAAACCAAAGCTACATTATTATTATTTAGACTCGTTCATATATTTTGATTTAAAATGATCTTATTCAACCAAGAAGGTTTAAACCAAAACATATGAGTTCTGCAATTGTTAACCTCCTTTTAGGAATGTACTATCCTTTGGCAGCACATGTTCTCGATATTTCCCTAGAAAGTTGTCTCCAATTATTTATCTTCACTGTCACTATATGACATGTTGACTAAGTATGATGACACATTATAATATTTAGAAAAAAAAAACAAATCTATTATGGTTTCCAAATTTATTGTCCAATATACTTAATTAAGTGGAAGTCATATTCATGCATTTGGACTTATTTAGTTTTTTTTGTTTAAGACATTTCTTGAGCCCCCCCCCCCCCCCGCTCCCGCCCCCCCCCCGGTGTTATATGTGTAGTGTAAACTTTGTTTGTATTACATTGTCTTTTGTCTGTCAGTTGTTCCACCAACCTGTTGGTTACACGTAGGACATTCGACATGACATTCAGTGACTAAACCGACCTGCACAATCTAACTGATTAATTGTCTATTCTCCTTGTATACATTTTGTTCTCCTGCATTGAATAAGATCATCAAACACTTTTTCCTTCTCATTCATCATTACCCTCGAAACAACTCAAATTTCACCTTGCCAAGAGACTTGGTGAGTATATTATCTACCTGAGAAATTTGTGGGGCAGTATTGGAGCTAGATGTGGTGGTTCAAGACTTGTTCTCAAATGTAATGAAAATCAACCTTAATATTCTTCGTTCTTTCATGGAACACTGGATTCTTTATAAGCTTCAACACACATTGATTGTCATAATGACTGATAGGTGGCTTTTCTTTAAGAATGTCCATATCAACCAAAATATGACATAACCAAATTGCTTTGCACACAACTCCTCGTGCGACACAATACTCTACCTCAGTGGATGAGAGAGAAACAACAATTTGATTCTTGTTAATCCACGAGATAAGTCTAGATCTGAGATGAAAAACATGTCATGTAGTTGATTTCCTATCATCAACAAATCTGGCATAGTCCGAGTTGGTATATTTCGCTGTCTTATACTGTCAAGATGTGAGAGGAATTCCTAGCAAGAACAGGGCTTTCCACAGAACTTCTGCCACGTCAACCTCCTTTCGCTGTCTTATACTGTCAAGATGTGAGGGCTTTTTTTAATGCGTGGTGAGGCTGCTTCGTTAAATCACGCGCGTTTCGACAACTACGCCTTCATCGCACTGTGCAGAAAAGTCCCTGATACCAGGCAGTGACACGTGTACGGCGGAAGATCGGACGTGCCCATGCTGTCGTCGTCCATTGTAACCTTTGTTGAAGTTTCGACCACAAATAAACAAAAACTTTTTAATGGCAAAAATTGAAATCCTGGAACACTCTGTTATTATTGGCCTCGACTAACATTCCAACATAGTTTGCGTTTGCAGCACAAAACACATTGTTCCCAGTAGAAAACAGGCTGTGTTTCAATAATGGCTGATCATGGTTTCATCTCTGGAACGATTGGTTATGCCATTCAGCTGGCAATAAAACAGATTGTTGATCACATCAACATTGCTGTCCGCTGCCGGAAAGAGCTGGATGCCCTCAAACTTCTGGTTGAGAGATTTCACTCCATCAACATCGAAATGCAGGAATATCGGAAGGCTTTGAACTCTGGAAAAATCAATGCTTCCTCTCACCATCCTCTGTCCTCTTCCCTGAATCGATGGTTGAACGAATTGAATGATTTTCTCGAGGAAGCATATGATTTGGCACAACACTGCACTGTGCCATCTTCCTATCACCTGATTTCTCGTTATCGAATGAGCAGAAAGATCACTCGTCTCATTTCTGTAATGGAGGAACATCTAAACTCCACTCCTTCCATTGCTTTTCTCCACCAGCTCCAGCAAGATGTGGTTAATCGGCAGGGACTGCACCAGATCACAGAAAGGATTGATTCTCTCAAGCTTCGGATCATGTCAACATCTGCGGAATGTTTTCCATCCACTTCTTCAGCCCCGCCGAAGATGAAGTATATTGACGAGCCTCTGATTATGGAACAAGATTATGCCTCCAAGAGGATTGAGGAGTTGATACATTCTGCGTTGCAGAAAAAAGTTTTGCGGATCGGCGTTATTTGGCATGGGCGGATCTGGCAAAACTCTACTCCTAAAAAGGGTGTTCAACAGCAACCAGGTGCAAACTCTTTTTTCCAGTGACAGCCTAATGCTTTGGCTTACCATTTCAAAAACTCCCTCTTTCAATGCTCTCAGAAATGATCTTGTCAAACAAATAGCTCTTCAAATAAATGAAAGATTGGAGAGCAAAGAGGAAGAGGTTGTGAAAATGTGGTTAAGTGGGAGGTTAAGCGAAAATAAGTTCGCTTTGTTTTTAGATGATGTTTGGGAAACAAGTGCAAACTCCTTGTTAACCGAGTTGTGTGTGCCTCTCATCTCTCCACACCACAACTCCAACATCACCATTGCCACTTCCAGAAGTAACAGCGTGCTTAAACGGTTGGGAATCCCAGATGCAGCTACCATCAAAGTGGAACGGTTGAGGGAGGATGAGAGCTGGCGGTTGTTTTGTTTCCATGCTTTTCCACACAGTGACGGAGTTCTGCCCACGAGCATTGACAGTGAAACAGTGAGGCGTGTGTGCAGGGAGTGCGGAGGCCTTCCCTTAGCTCTCAAAGTGATTGGACAGGCAATGGCGGGCGTCACCCACTCAAATGAATGGGAATTTGCATTGAAGAGTTTACAGAATGTGCAGGCATACGGCGATGTTACAGAGAAGTTGTATGGTAGGCTCAGATTGAGCTATGATGCTTTGGCCGACTTTGACATTTCTTTGCAATTATGCTTTCTCTACCTCTCTTCCTTCCCAGAAGATGAAGGCATCTTTACTCGAACTGTGAGCATGTTTTGGATTGGAGAAGGGTTTGTGACTGGACAGGATCCTTTCCAAACAGCAAAGAGATTCGTCAATATGTTAGCTGAACGCTGCCTTATTGAGCCACTGCTTAAGGAATTGGATGGAAGTGTGAGCTGTTTCAGGGTGCATGATGCATTGCTGGACTTAGCACAACAAATTGCTGAGAAAGAAGAGAAATGTTTCTTTCGTGCGGGCAGAAATTTACAAGAGTTTCCAGTTAATGACTGTTTGGCACACTTCAGAATTTCATTGGTCGCTAACAGTTTGGCTCATGTTCCAAACACATTTGGATCTTCTCATATCCGCTCCTGGTTAATGCGAAAGAATCCTGATTTGAAAGAAATACCAGAACGGGTGATTGGGAGAATGATCCATCTCAGGGTGCTTGATTTGTCAAGGACTGCCCTCAACTCGTTGCCAAAAAGCATAGGATGTTTGAAGCATTTAGTTTGCCTCAGGTTAGCCTCTACGCCCATCAAGAGACTCCCCAACTCAATCAGTGCTCTTACAAACCTTCAGATCCTCGATCTTCATAACTCAAATATTACTGAGCTTTCATCTAGCCTTTCTAAATTAACTTCCCTAAAACTTTTGGAGATTGGATGTTGTAAACATCTGCAGTCCATAGCTTATGCGATCTCACAGCTTACATCTCTTGAATACCTGAGAGTTTTTAACTGTCCAAATGCATGGATAAAGAAAGGGCAAAATAAACACAAAAGAGAGCTACTCTCAAATATTAACGATATGGCCGCCCTCAAACAACTGAAAAGGTTGGCACTTGAAAACAATGGTGAAATAATTCTGCCAGGAATGTTGGGAAGCATGAAGCAGATAGATAGTATGTGGTTGCATCTCACAAACATGGAAAGCCTGCCCCATGACATGTTTTCCTTGTCAAAATTGAGGAGACTCTGGTTAACATGCCCTCAATTACTCCAAATAGAAGATTCATTTTATGCATTTCAACATCTGAGCTGTATTAGATTGCACAACTGTGGCATGTTGAAACGACTACCTGCCTTACACAAGGTTGTGAGTCTTAAACAACTTGAGATAATTGGGTGCTCTAATATAGAGAAGTTACCAAAGGAATTTGGCGAGAGGGGAGCATTTCCTAAGCTGGAGGTATTTTCATTGGTTAACCTGGAGAAGCTAGAGGAGGTGCCAGTAGTGGAGGAAGGAGCAATGCCTTCACTTAAAACATTAACAATAATGGAGTGTGAGGCTTTGCAGATGTTGTCAGAGAGTTATTGGAATTTGAAGAGCATGGAAAAGATCAGAGTGTATGGTTGCTCAATAGTTCTCACTACAATGCCAAAAAACTTTATCAAGGTAGAGAACAAGGTGCAAACAGTAACACTGTCTACTGCAGACACTCAAACATTGAGAAAGCGCTTCATGAAAATGATTAGCAGCCACGAAGAATTTATTCACCAGGAATTTTGGAACAACGAGTTGTTTAGATTTTTGTACAACATTTATTGTATGGCTGGGTGCCAACTTTAATTCTCTAAATTTAAAATACACTACACTAACAATTGCACCAAAAGTGTTCATTAACTTTAATATTTGATTAATCTGTTTTAAAACTGTTTTATCAAAATTTCAGTTTCAACCATTTAAAAGAACCCAGAATTGGAAAGAATGTTATGTAAGTGCAATTTAGCAGTGCAGTGGATTAAAATCGAGCCTACTACCTCCTCTCTACCAGGCCCATCACCAACCACTGCGCTGCCTTCTCTAATGTTAAATTAAAACTCTATGCCTATAACAATAGGCTAGTAAGAAGAATGTAAAAATTATGGAGCAGAAACAATCGTGGTAGCAAGGCCTATAATCATCCTAATTCCCAACTATGAAGCACTCAATGCAATGATAAACCTCTTAACATTGTTACCATTAACAACAACTGATGAATTGTAATTTTTATATTTTTGAATAACAAAAAATATTGAATTTCTTGGCTTAAGAAAAGTTCAAAAATATGGGTAAAAACACTAAGCCATTTTTTACCACGGGCAAGTTTCGAAGTAAATATCCTTGATTTCAGTCCAGCCTCGAAGCTGTTGAAAAGAAAGGACATATGCAATCTAAATTTGTGATTTTTCGATAATGTAGATGCAAGGCTTAATCAACCAATTCTTCCATGGTGGCAAAATGATACTGGAAAAGATCTCAGGTATTTAGAAATATTGGTTCATTGTTCTTGTTAAAAGATAAATGAAAGTTGCCTTCAAGAGTAGATGATGACATGAATATGTCAATAAATATCTTTATATATTTTTGTAAAACCCAACTGAAAATATCTTTGTCTACTTACTAAGGCCCACATTAAGTTTTGTTGGTTTGTTACCCATTATTTCCAGATGTAATTTATGTAATAGGTGTCTATAGTTTATTCATGTCCTTGTATTGATGTTTATCTCAAGCTTCTTCTTGGATGTCTAAAGATTCCTTAAATTTTCCTACAGCAATAAAATTTGGAAAATTGCATAAAAGTTAAATTGAAACTTGTAGATTGCAATTGGTAATGACAAAATGAAAATAAATACAGTCAGAATATCATTGAAATTAGAAACTTATATGTTTTTAGAAAAAAGCAAAGACAAACGTGTGAACTTTGAGTTTAAGATAAACATTATTCACATAAACTTATTTGATAAATTTATACTTGGGAATTATTAAAAATCATTATCAATATGTATTTGATAAATATTTTAAAATGAATAAAATCCAATCCGATTTCATATATTATATATACCTTTATATTATTATATTATGACCATTATGTAAATTTAAACAGTTTTTAAATAATATAATATATTTTATTTGTTTACTTTATGAAATACCTCGGGAAATTTTTATTAAAAAAATTACCTGGCTCCCGGCCTTTGACAGAACATGTTTGCTTTTTAGAAAATAAACAAAATTTACGGTAACAATACCAAAATACAAGAATCAATATGCTTGTCACAAGAAGTGATAAGCATACCAGTATAAGTGTTACCTGCTGTAAAAAAGCAAATTTCCAAAGAAGAAATATGATTTTTCATTAGTTCAAGTGTTGGAGAAGTGCACACCAGTGTGAGTGTTACTTGGCGGGGAGCGGCGATAGGGGGGTGGCGGCATGCGCGCTATATTGCAAGGGGCATTGCCCCTGTGGCACAGGAGTCTCTGTAGATGTTCCACCTCTAGCGCCACCTTATTGGCTTGAACTTGAATCTGCAGCAAAACATTGGCAACAACCATAGACTTGTTATAAATAGAGAAGTGATGATCGGCGTCAACATTAACAAACAAATAAGCATTTCTTTCTTTCTATAACCAGAACAAAATTTCTCTTGTGAAAGCATGTCAAATCTGGGTAAACTTATGTGGCATTTGGAGATTGTCTCCCAGTAAAACATAATGTCATGTGAAGCACTCGTGGAAAAAAATGTTGGAAGGAGGAATGAATCCAACCCCAAGCACCATGGACTTTGTGACAATACCAAAATACATGTGGGAGAGTTTCCAGGTACCCACATAAGGGGTATATAACTATGTATATTAAATATATAATTTACTTATTATATATGTTTTTTAACATTTATATAATTATATATTAAAATGCTATTATTTTTACCAAGAACATTAAAATATTTTTGAATAAAAAAATTAATAGGATGACACTCATACAAAAAATCTTTGAAAAACAAGGTCAACGGTCAACTTTGACTCCTGAAACCAACATTAACTATAAACTATTTCAAAGCATGCAATGATAAGTGAACCAAGCTTGGTGCCACTTAGATATGCTGATAGAGTATGTTTCATACACCAAATTATTGCCTATTTGACGTTGATCAAAATAAGAAATCATCTACATCTCACTTCATATATACCAAATTAGTGATATGCCTTGAATTGTGGTAGACTTAAAAAAGTCAATTACATTAATTATAAATTAATTGAGTTGAATTGAAATTCCATAAACGGACAAACATATTATATATCAACAAATCAAAAGAAAAAATATGTAATGAAATGTTGTAACACAAGACAAAATTGAATTAATGAAATAGCACAAAAAATAGGTTTATGAATATTTCAACTATTTATTTTCATCTTCATGTATGTCTACCAACTCCTCGTTGGTTATATGACTTGGATTTGTAGTCACAGCTAATGTTCCTTTCTTCTTCTTATCTATATATATAATTATGGGAACAATCCATTCATTGTCCAAATATCTACTTGTTGGGATATTCATTTCATCATCATCTTCATTATTTATAGTTTCGTGATGTTCGTCACCATCATCATCATCATCTTCTTCTTCTTCAAAATGGGCTTTGCCTTAATAATTGCCTTGATTAATATGGTGATCTTCTTCATTATTGGTGTCATCATCATCATTGGAGTCTTGTTCATAATCTCTTTCCACAACATCAGTTGTTCCCCATGGTACTCGTGTTATGACACTATTGTCGTCAACAACATGTCTCATCTTTGGCTCATAATATAATATGAACTGTCAATTACCTTCTCTATATATCAAGATAGAATAATACCTATATAAAACATAGTTAAAAAGGAGACCCAAATATAGAAATTATGCACATGAAAAAGGAGAAGATGTAAAA
>JAHRHJ020002093.1:0-14880 GCA_019776745.2 Taxus chinensis | reverse complement strand
GCTGCCATGCACTTTCGCCTAAATGAATTTCCAACCTCAATACCTACTGATATGGATGAAAGCAGCAACAAGTAAGCTAAACTTTATAAACATACAAAAAATTATTGTAAGAACTTAAAAAAAAAATTATATATTGAAGAAACATTGTAAATTTTAAATATTATCACTAACAATCGTATGTGTACAATGTAATGTGAACTACGAATTGATATAGTATTTGATGAATGGTAGCTTGGTCGTTGAATTTTTGGCATTGAACCATGATTACATTTGATTACATTGATACCGCTTGGATAGTTATTACTTTGGTAGTTGATGTGTTTGTTATATATCTAGGGGAAATTGTGTTCGTGTTGATACAATAACATGTGTACAAGCAATGTGAAGCAACGGTATAAGTTTTTTGTTTTAGAGGATAGTTATTACTTTTTTTAGGTTGATGTTGATAACGGGTGTGACGATTTTGGGTTGTGTAAGAAATATAGATGAAACCACTCATTTAAAAGCGCAAACATGAGGTCTTAAACCTTTTAAAAACAATTCAATATGTAAAAACTGATATAAGTATTAAAGCTTGGGATGCGAAAAACAACTATAATTTGTCTGGTTTCTTTCTTGGACTTTAAATATAGGTATTGTATGCGATATAAATGAAGAAGACATTAAAAATCGTTGTTTTGGTTTCATAAAGAAGCGAGCAATAGTAAAAAGGAAAAAAATTGAACATACATATTGAAAAGTGTATTTTGGAACGTATAAAAATATAGATGAACCAATTTTTTTAAATTTTGTATCATCTCTTCATTTCAAACTTGTATCATATCAATTCAAATCTTATATCATTGTGGATGCATTTGCAGACAATTTATTTGAACTTACATGATTTCATGAAGGCTGTCTGTGCATTTCGATTTTATATCATGAGTGGTAGCCTTTGTTGCCATTTTTTTTGCATTTAAACATGAATAATTTCTGATATAGTTTCGATAGTTAAGACTTTTATAGCTGACATGGTTGTATTTATTTCGGTAATTGTGTTAGTGTTGATGGTTGTTGGTGGATTGTGAAACAAACCTTTTTTGTGCATAGATAAGGCATGTGATTGATAGTGGGATGTAGGAATAGAGAATGAAACATTACATTGAAAGGTTTAGGTGTACATTTAATTTTTGCTATAGATGCGTAAATATAAAGTTGCAAATCGTAATCCTCAACATCAGGACCACTGAAATACCACCGTAACATAATGAAACAATGTATACAATTTGCATAAATTCTATCATGAATGGAGTCTTTTTTATGAGGCAATTTATTTTCAGTAAACATGATTAATTGATACCCTTGAATGGACAATTCCACTTTGGATACAAGAAATGTTGAGTAAGTAGTAGTGGAGGTGCTATCAAAATTAGATGGTTGTATTTAGGAAGGGTTGAGGGATAGTGTCTTGACCCTCTATATTCTTGCTCCAAGTGTTGGTACATTTGCTTATGCCATTTTTGAGTACCTTGCAAATGAAAAAGGGAGGTGAAGCTTGTGGAGGGACGTGAAATTTTCTTTGATAGAGGGCATTGGATGAGAGTAGTCAGGGAATCAATCGGACCATGAAGTGTATTGGTTCTAAAATTGAGGGTTGGACACAACATTTGGTACTTGAAACACTGTCAACTAAGGTCTCATTGAAATTGGGGCTGTGAGAATATTCAAGGAAAGACTGAAAGATGTGGTATAGAAAGAATGGTCTAAATTCTTTTTATGATATAATTAAGGGTTCTCCCCACAAAGTGACAATGAATAAATCTTGCATGTCCTTTAATTACAGGGTTCTTCTCTTTGTTCAGACTTGTCATGCCTACGACATAGTTGAGAATAGGGACAACACAAAAAAATTTTGCAATCAAATCAATGTAGAACCGACAACGCTTACAGGTATGTCCTTAATTTTGGTGACTTGAAGCGATTGTGAAATATGGTATCCTTTTTTTTTCATTTTAATGAGTGGAGTTATGGTTGAGGAAGGTTGCAAGAAAAATCTCCAAAGCACTATTTAAATTGTTGTAACATAAATTTTCATCATGAATCCTCACAATCCTCCCATTGGAAATTTTATATAGCTTCCCATTTTCAATCTGCTCATAGAATGCTTTGGCGGCCTCATTGAAATAGGTGATACGGATTTCCCCTCCTTCCCGATCCAAAAATCAAACCCAAACATGGAACCATCTCCCCTTGCATTGTGATATTCATGAAGGGTTATTTTTTCTAGGGCACGACCCTCTATAGACCACATGCGCATAGATGTATTCAATCCACTTATTTGAAGGGGTGTTCTCACAAAATATCTGTTAAATTGGTTTTCACTTTCATTTGTTTGCGGAAACTGACAATCTTGGAGGGCATTTGTTGGTATTTGGGTTGGAGCACTGATTACCAAATGTGTTTCAACAAAACATCCATTTCAATGATAAGAACAGTCTTGCAATGGGAGAGAAAATCTGGAAAAAATTAGAATAGATCAACGCATGGAGAAAATAAATAGAAATATATTAGAATTACTATAAGGAGATTATATACATTAGTAATTAAGCAAGAGGTAAACCTTATAATTCACTTTTTATCATTTTAATGCAGTATTTTTGTAAGTTGATAGTGGAGTCTTCTTGTATTGATTTTTTGGTTACACGACTTGCAAATTTGGAGGGTAGAAGTGCTATCTAAAAATGTACTCCATCTGAAAGGTCAACACGATGTTGGGTACTCATGTTGAGAACTGAGCATAGGGAGGACAAGTGCAATATCTGAAATGTCGAGTCAACATTGGAACCAACATTAATTAATTGAGAAATGCCTTCATGTGTCAAAGTTATTTCCATGGAAAGTAAAAGATGCTTGAGAAAGCAGGAGTTCTGCAAATATATGGTGGAAAATGTAAACTTGTAGTGCAGTCAAACATGAAATGAAGGATGTGTTCACATAACATGATTTGTAAATAATGAGAACCTTTAAAGTTTTCTTCCTAATTCATTTATATTTTCTAAAAGGTGTGAACATGAAGTCTAACCCTTAAAACAATTCAATACACGAAAAAGGTGATATAATGTACAAAACTTTTGATGTAAAAAAATGAAAATTACATGGTGCTTTCTCAACATTTTTAAAATATAGGTATTTTTGTGCATTTATAATGAAGAACACATTACAAATGCATTGTTTGTTTACATAAAGAAGCGATAATTTGCAAAAATGAAAAATTGAACATGTATGTTGAAAAGTTAGATTCCATGTTCCATATATTATGCCAAAATATATACATGCATTTATTTGAAACAAATTACAGATTATTATGTTAATCAAATACAATGGAAGAAATAAGAACAATATGTACACTTAAACTAAGAAAATAATAGGTATTTGTATGGAGATACAATGATAAATAAACTAGAAATGCATAGTTGTTGGTTTACAAAAAACTGAAAATGGAGTATTTTAAAAAGTTTGATTGTCTATCCGATATACACTACCACAAATACATGCATGGAATTATTTAGAATGAGTCATAGTTTGTATCAAAAACAATTATAAACAAACCACTACAAGCTATTTTTTAAAATCAAATTTCATGCTTTTTGCTTGTGCAATTTTATTTGCACGTTTCTTATATGTTTTTTCTTGTTGACTCTAAAGATAATTTGCATTTGTGCTAGTGGTAAGGCATTAGATACTCTACTTTAAGGCTTTATATAACTCAAAATTATAAGAAACTATATAATAGAGCATTAAAGGTTGAAAGAAAAGAGTAAATATAAGTTACTGAAGGAGTATTGACCTTTAAGAAGTATTAGAGAATCAAAGGTTCTTGAATTTGGTTTAGAATTGCACAACATAAATAATAATATATTATTTATATTGCTGCATAATATAATTTACTAATATATAGCCAGTACAATAGGATAACTACTTCCTAGAAAATAGGAAGTCAAACAAACAACTTACCCATTTATAATTTATGGGTATAAACAAATAATAAGAACATATTTTTGTTGTAACAATATATTCTATTAATAATACAATCATAAATTATAATATTTACCAAATGGTAAATCACCCAAAAAGCTAATAACCACGTAAATATTAAATTCCTAACAAAGGTTTTCTTGCATATTCTTGGAAATAATCAAAATGTCTTTATTTCTTTCCTCGGGTAGTCACAGATTGTGAAACCCTTAAGCTAGGGCTTAGAAGACAAAAACATGTTTTTCTATAGCTCTAACCAGTGGAAACTGATGAAAGTTTGTAGAAAGATTCTTAACAATCCCCCTCAAATATATTGTGAAAGAAAAGAATTATTGAATGAAATAAATGATTTTCTCAATTCTCGCTAACACCGTGCTAACTAGGAGGTTGTCTAAGTTTGGGGAGCTAATTAGTGGCCTAGGAGGTGAGCTTTGGAGAAATTTCACAAAGGAAGACATCCTATTTTATTTAGAAATTGAATATTAGCCTAAATGAGTACTAGAAAAGGTCATTGTTATAGTTGGAACCCCCTACAGGACAAAATTATGCCTTAAAATGAGAAGTTATAGGGCTAGCAGAGATTTGAAGACTAGGAAAGAGAAGATGGAGTTTGTGAGAAGAGGATAAAGAGTTAAGTTGTGAAATTTGGGGTATACCATATTGGGGGTAAAGGGTATTTGAAGAAGGTTTTAGTTTTTTCTAGGCATGCATGTATTTCTACAACCATGAAACTTCCATGAGCATTTCTCTTAAGACTTAGTTTGGATAGTTTTTTCAAGTATGGAGTTAAATAAAGTTTATCTTGGCCATCGATCATTATGAATTCTATGATGTTACTAGATTAAACTTGATGAAAGGTGACATTGATGGTGGGTGTTGTAATGGCCACTAAAACTCCCACTTGAGACCCAAGAACAACCTAGGTTTAGTTAGAAGAATTATGGAATAATTTTTTTTAAGGTGTTCAAAAAAAAAATCCTAGAGTCCATTACAACAATTATCAAATCACCCTACAAAACACTAAGAGAGTGAAATTTATCCCGAGCAAAGTTAGATTATCTTCTTGCAGGGCATGGGAAGAAATTTCTCTCGGGCCCGGAAGGAAACTTTTCCCAGTCACGGAAGACCACATTACAATTAGTGGGTATAATTAACCAAGTATAGTTTAAATTTCCTTTATGTGTTAATTTAATAATCAGATTAAATTAACACTAGGGTTAGATATTTCTTAATTACATTTAGAGGGCTACAGGTGCCAAAACAATAAAACAAGGCTCTCATTACAAGGGGGTAGGAAAAACATCCCCTTGCCCCATAAGGTGGCCCCATAATGGTCAACTCGAGCTTCGAGGCTTGTTTGTAGCCTCACCTTGAACAAAAAAAAACTTATTCCATAATTTTTCCTAATTAACCTAGGTTGTTCATGGGTCTAGAGTGGGAGTTTTAGCGGGCGTTACAGGTGTGATCAGTTAAGTTCAAAATGAAAATCTTTGCATTTTGTTGCCTAGTCAAGTTGAAGAGCAATAAGGATAGTTTTGGGGTAAGAAGATAAATTGGTTAGTTCTTTGGTTGTGAAGCTTTGTGAAGGAAAATATGACATTGCTAGGGGTGAATGAGACAAGGTATAGTGATCAGTGAAGACATTTAAGGTGAAAGTGCAATTTCTTGCATGTTTAAGCTAGACAAACCAAGACAGGTACTTCAAAACAAAGTATGAGTGGAAGGAAGTTATTCATGTCTTACTGAATGCCTGCAAATTGATTTGATCTTTGCATTATTGTGGGTTATCAAAGTACACCTATAATTAAATTCCAAAGTCATACTATACTTATGTCTTATATTAGTCTTATACTAACTATAACTTCAAGTTATATTCAAACTAATGCCAACCTAAATTGATGAACTAAAATCATGCTATTTTCGCAAACTTAACGTTACCCCATAGTAAACCCTTAATTGAGGCATTATAAGCTTAGGGGAAAATTACATTTATTGTGTTGACATTAGGGTCTTAATATAGGTCAACATTAACCTGATATTAGTATTTTTTTTATAAAATATAATTTACTTATCAATTTTGTGATGGCATGTAGACATGTGTTGTCACTAATTTTTACTTTAGGAAATAGTTTTTAGAATTCTCATTATTTTTTGTTATGTGATGACACTTAAATTGACATATAATTGTCATTAGATCCATCAATATTAATCATATATTTTTTAATGATTAACTAATGGTAGTCAACTTTAAAAATTAACTTATTTACGTCAAATCAAGAATTATATGTAAATTTACTATCACACAAAATATGCCTACTTAATTTAAAATAACATATATGAGGAGTAATTACTACAATAATTTGTTGTCCTTAAAATTTGTAAGAGTGTGTAGTAGAGCAGAATGGAGTCTTATTGGACGAAAGATGAAGCGGTTGCCGTCCCCCCAGAAGGAAGATCAGAAAAGGATAGAGATTTGTTTTGATGCTTGGGCCGTAGTTCGGTCCTGAGATCAAAAATGGAAGGTTGAGACTCTTCACCGGGGGGGCCTTAGGGATTAAACTCGATGTTAAACTTGGTGTTACCTCCGGACCCGACTATAATGCGGTTGTCCTGTCGGAAGATCTGGTTGGAGGCGTACCATCGATCGGTGGCGCGCTAGTTGGCTTGGAGCGAATTATCCCAGTCACCAATTGCCACCCGACGCAGGAGTGCAGTAACGGAGCGCCTCCCCCCGTCAGTCGACTCCACGGTTTTGGCGACTAGCGTTCCGTGGAGGCGAAGGCTCGGACGAGCAACCACGTATCAGTGAATATGAAGAGCGGCTGATGGGTTTTGGAATCCGATGTTGATCAAGGGAATCGCGTGCAATCATGCTGAGCACCGCGTCTTGGGGTTGTATCGGCACCGGCTGTGTCCGAATAAGCTGAGACGGTCGAAGTTTGTCCGGCCGGTTCGAACAGTCACAATGTTGTTGTTGTAACGGTTTAAATGCGTTGTGGTCATGTGCAGACGCCGCAGTTACGCCGCCCCTTCTTGTTTTACAACGAAAGCGTTCATTTCCTGTGCTTTACAGCCAATTGGCCTTGCTTTGCGGTTTTCCCATTGGCAAGTATTACATTTTTTAACCGCCCCAACTGCTGTATCTCTACACGTCACTATAAGACCTAGTCACCTTTTTCCATTTTTTTATTCCCTTTTTCTTCTCCGTTTGTGTGCACATAGTTTTTTCAGTATTGGAGTTAAATGAAGTTTATCTTGGACCATCGATCATTATGGGGGGGGGGACAAAAATTTATATGAGTTACTAGATTAAACTTGATGAAAGGTGACATTGAGGGTGGGTGTTGTAACGCCTACTAAAACTCCCACTTGAGACCCAAGAACAACCAGGTTTAGTTAGACGAATCATGGAATAACTTTTTTTAAAGTGTTCACAACAAAATTCCCAGAGTCCATTACAACAATTATCAAATCACCTTACAAAAACACTGAAAGAGAAGAGAGAATTTATCCCGAGCATAGTTAGATTATCCTTCCGCGGGGGGCGCTGGGAATAAATTTCTACCGGGCACGGAAGGAAACTTTTCCCAGGCAACGGAAACCACATTACAATTAGGGGTATAATATAACCAAGTTATAGTTAATTTCCTTTTTTTTTAATTTAATAATCAAATTAAATTAACATTAGGTTAGATATTTCATTAATTACATTAGAGGGCTAAGGTGCCAAAAACAATAAACAAGACTCTCATTACAAAGGGGGTAGGCGAAAAACATCCCCTTGCCCCATAAGGTGGCCCCATAATGGTCAAATGAGCTTCGTGGCTGTTTGTTAGCCCTCAACCTTGAACAAAAGAAGAAAAGTATTCCATAATTTTTCCTAATTAACATAGGTTGTTCATGCTGTCTCGAGTTGGAGTTTTAGCTGGGCGTTACAGGTGTGATCACGTTAATAAGTTCACAATTGAAAATCTTTGCAGATTGTTTGCTAGTGAAGTTGAGGCAATAAGGATAATTGTGGGGTAAGAAGTAAATTGGTAAGTCTTTTGGTTGTGAAGCTTTGTCGAAGGAAAATAGGACCATTGCTAGGGGTGAATGAGACAAAAGGTATAGTGATTAGTGAGGAAGACATTTTAAGGAAAGTGCAATTGATGCCATGTTTAAGCTAGACAAACCAAGGACAGGTACTCAAAAACAACGATGAGTGGAAGGAAGTTTCATGTCTTAAGAATGCCTGGCAAGTGATTTGATCCTTGGCATTTTGTGGGTTTCACAAAGAGTACACCATAATTAAATTCCAAAAGTCATTTACATATTTATGGGCCGATGTTCTATATTAGTTTCTTTATATTAACTATAACTTCAATTTATATTCAAAACTAATGCCCAAACCTAAATGATAAACTTAAAATCATGCTATTTTTGCAAATGAACATTTGCCCCATAGTAAACCCTCATTGATGGCATATAAGCTTAGGGGAAAATTACATTTATGTGTTGATTAGGGTCTTAATATAGGACAACATTAACCTGATATTAGTAATTTTTTATATAAAAATATAATTACTTATCAATTTGTGATGGCATGTAGACATGTGTTGTCACTAATTGTAACGTAGGAAATAGTTTTGGTAGAATTCTCATTATTTTTGTTAGTGATGCCCTTAAATTGATATTAAATTGTCATTAGATACTATCAATATTAATTCATTATATTTTTAGTGATTAACAATGGTAGTCAACTTTAAAAATTAACTTATTTACGGGTCTGAGATAAAAACGGCAGGCTGAAGACTCCTTCGCCGGGGCTCTTCGGGACAAACTCGTAGTTAAATTTGGTGTTACCTCCGACGATGATGATGCGGTTGTCAGGAAGGATCTGGTTGGAGGCGTACCATCGATCGGTGGCGAGCTTCGTTGGCTGAGAATTATCCCAGTCACAATTGCCACCCGAGCAGGGAGTGAAGTAACGGATGTCGCTTCCCCCGTCAGTCGATCCACCGGTTTGGACGAGCGTTCCGTTGGAGGCGAAGGCTCCAGACGAGCACCACGTATCAGTGAATATGAAGAGCGGCCTGATGCGGTTGGATCCTATGTTGTATTCAATGGAATGCGCCGTGCAATCATGCGTGAGCACCGAGTCTTTGGGGTTGTCTCGGCATCGGCCGTTGTCCAGCATAAGATGAGACGGTCCGAAGTTTGTCCGATCGAACATCACAATCGTGTTCAAATGCGTTGTGGTCATGTGCATCGCAGACACGCCGCCATTCTGTACCAGAATACACAGCACTGCGATTACAGCACAAAGAACCTTCATTGTCATTTCTTTCTTCTTCCATCTTTAAGTTAGTTGCGCCACCTTATATAAACCTGTTTCGTCAGGTTTCTTCTTCCTCATAAACATGATTGGAAGGAATCGTCAGCCGGCTTATCCTGCATCAAATGATTCCTTTGGGAAAGACTTTTAAAAAAGGTTGACATGGCTTCATGAAACAATATTCTCTGCTGTGTCTACATTACCCATTTCCAGTAATTGTGTGTACGGTTGGAATTCGTTGGCGGCCCCGCTAAGCAAGCCCCTCGAATCTCTCCAATATTTTTTATATAAAAAAATCAATGATATAACAAGGAAGACTGAAGTGTTAATATAATAATTCTTCTCAATTTCGGTCTTGGTCTGAATAAGCGAAATTGGTATTTAGAGCGATAGAGCCAAAACGGTCGAATGACTATTTGCATATGTGGCAGAAAACTGCGAGACGACATGCAATTTTCTGATAAATTTATATTTAACAACACAAATAAACCATTTCCTAAAGATTTGCTTAAACAAAGAGAATCTTGGTAATTAATGTTTCAATCTTGTTTGTCTTCGAAAGGACAGTTAGACGGTTTGATTCCATTTGTATGATCTTGTGCGAAAGTCGATGTTTCTCTTAGCAGTTCCATTGAATGTTTACTTTCATTATTTTAGAAGCCAACAAAGAATCATGCATCTACTTCACTGAAAAGAATTTGGCAAAGAATTTGCAAGTTTAATATTATACACCTACCAAGAGTGATGGATGGCTGTATAGGTCAGACATTGTCGCAAAACGTTTTGCTATATTTGCACCAAAGGCGTTCCTTTAAGTGAAAGGCCTCCACATTTTGACACATGTTGTCAAACTCTACAAAAATCAACGAGTATCAATTGTTGTTAAGTACATAGACGTCGATTAAATCCATCATGTAGTGCTCAGTGTTTCTTTTTTTTAAATTTAAAACAAAAAAAATAAACATAATAATAAAAAAATCAACAACAAGGGGGGAAACGTTGGAGAAATTGAGTGGGAGCGGTTGGAGAGTATTAAATGGAGGATGTGTGGCAAGAGGTTGGTGTGTGGAGGATGTCTGACAAGGCACATGGGCATTCAGACCTGTCATTTTCCTTGCATAATAATTCAACCACTTTACTTAGATCCAAAGGCCAAAACTACATGAAAACCTATGTACAGTTGTAAATTTAGCATAAATTAGATAGTTCCAGCGACCGTAAAAACAATTAAATAAATAGAATGTTATGGGACTGGTGCCAGACAAACCCCTCTCTTTTAGCCATCCAAAATCACACCATTATGGGTTTAATCAAACCTACGCGTAGAGTTAAGTCTGTATTTCTATTATCTCCACGCCATTCTCTATACAAACTGGTTTAACTGGACCTGGAGCTGTACCTAAAGCAAGTTTCATTATTTTTCAGAGGAAAGGAAACTGTCTCGTGTCGTCATTTTGCTATTGTATGTAGAAGAAGAAGATTGAGGTTGGGCAGGCACTTCATCTAGGGGTAATATCTTGTTGTTTTGACTCCGCTTCTTCTTCTTAGCACTTGTGTTGTCTATAGCTAAGCTTTATAGCGCCGTTCACGGGTAGATGTCAGCTACCACTTCATTCTTTCTCTTTACCTTTCATCTGGGGAGGATGTTAACACTGCTTAATCTTTTGCTGCAATCCTGGCAATCCCATGAGACCACATTTTTTTTAGGCATTTTGTCAAACAGGTTTCATGCCTCGTATACACTTGCACATTTTGCATACTTGACCCCTGAGGCAATACATTTGACAGAGATATGATTTCCATTGTGCTTCGATGAATATCTGTGTCCTCCTCTAATGTCCCATTCTGACGCGGGCTGGGAGGATGTTGGCAAGGTCATGGAGTTTGGCTTTCCTCATGTCAATCACGCTTAATTGAAGTTTCTTGGGCCTTTTCAATCAACCCATTTTGTGTTTTTATTGCAGTAATTGACAATTTGTTGCAGCTAGAATAGAGATTTTTCAGTAGCCCAAAAATGCTGAGAAGATGCTTCTCCAGAAGATGTATTGGCCCAAGGTGAGTGAAGGTATTCATTTTGTTGATGAGCTCTACTCATTCTCATTAAGACGACTGTCTCTATGCTTATGATTAAAAAACACTAGAACAAAGTGATGAGACCAAAGGGGGAAGGACGAAGAAGCAAGTGCAAGAGCTATTGCAGAGGAACCTGTTCGATATCTCTAATGGCCCAATAATGTCTTAGAAGGAGCTGGAGAAGAGATACGATATGGAAGAACAGGTAATGTGTAGTGCCCACTTCCCTTTGACACCTTTTTTTTATACTAATCATGATACTGTTGATTATATTATGAACATGATTATGGACTTTATTATAGTATGATGTTAAATGTTAGATCATAGATTATTGTTGACTTGATTCAGTTATGATGTATGATGATTATTAGAGACATTTTATATGTTGATGATGATATACTGTTAGACATGGTTATATGATGGATGTTGTTCGGACTTGTGATATTTGGATATTGTGAGTAGACCTAAAAACGGAAAATTATTGGATGATGATATAATTGTTGATAAACTATAAATGATATTGCTAGATTGCTTTGATGTTGTTGTGATTCACATATCTAGATGATTATGGAATTTTCATTATATTTATATTGTTTTGGATGTTTTGATATGGCCACAAGGCCGAAGGAGGTATTTGTGTTTCGCAGGTTAAAATATCACAACAAACATCAAGGGATTGGAGACCAACCACATTGGAATTCTAGATGAATTCAACAGGGTCACCATGGCAACTATATTTGTTTGTGTGTGTTTTTTGTGTTAGGGATTTCCCATGGGGGGATCACCTATAAATTTGACCAAGGGATTTTATGTTTTTCTTTTATTTGGTCCCTTTTGTTTAAATTTTGCATGTGTTTTATGTGGTGCACTTACCCCTTTCATTATTTATTTAATGTGGTGTTAATATTGTGATTAATCATATTGTTTAGTTAATTAATTAAAAAGATGTCATAAGAATGTGATTAATAGAGTTGTTGGCCATGTTTTTAAAGTGTTGTAAGAATGTGTAAGTATTGTGTAAGTGTCCTTGTAAGTGATGTGTAAGTTAACTCTTGAGTGTCAAACACTCCACCTTCTTAAAAATTCAAATTTTTCCTTGGAGGTTGTTTTTTGAGGCTTGTGAGACAAGTTAAACTTGTTGCATACCTCTTAAATTTATTTACCAACCTTATATATGGTTAGGGAGTTGAAATTAAAATTTTATTATGCATTTTGGGGAGACTTATTGTAGGTTTTAATTGCACTTTTCTTACATGTTTTAATTTTAGTCCTTTGGGGTGTGGGTTGGACTTGAGTGTGTAAGTGAACTGTCATATTATTCACCCACTTATTTATTATGTATTGGAGAATGAAGTTGACTTTTGGGGGTTGGGGTTGAGGATGTGTGATGTGGCATCCTACATGGATCCACCTCATTCTCTTCTCTTCCCTCTTCTATAAAATTTGAATTGTTTGCCTTGTTTTGGGTTGCTTCACTTTTGGGAGACTTCATTTTGGGTGAATTTTCTTGATGTTTTGGGAGCTCATGCTTAGAGAATTCTTTTGGGAGATTGTTGCATGCTTGTGCTTGGTTGTTTTGGATTGCTTGCATTGGGTTAAAACTTGCTGTTTTGGAACTTGGAACAACTCCATCATGGAGAGGTAGGAGCTTGGCTCTTGAAATTCTCTTCTTTTATATATGTAAATGTTCTTGTGTGAATATTTTGGTGTATTTATGGGCTGTTGGATAGATGGCTTAGGAATGGTGTAGGAGAAGACTATGGGGATTATTTTGTGGAAGGCACAAGTTGTTTTAGGGAGGTATAAGGGTGGAGGGAGTGGGGATTTGGGTTCCACCTTACAAAGAAATAGCTTGCATTTTTTAACTCGTTATGGGGTGTCATAAGAGGTTGGGGAGACATAAGAAAATGTGAGGAATAAGGGGTACTTGGGGGAGGCATAAGGGCATGACACGGTTTTGAAATGATATATATATATATATATATATATATATATATATATATATATTGGTGGGTTGTTCTTAGGTGGTGATACCCATTTTCCCCTTTGGGATACATAAGCAACATCCCCCATAGCTTCTTGCTCCTTTGGCTTGCTTGATGAAGCCTTTGTATTGTTTGTCATGTTTTAATGTAGTTGTAAACTATATTCTGTTTAGGACTGTGTTTCTTTGTAAAAATGTTGCTTGTATGTTTTTGGAAGCCTGTTGTTACCATGAGTTGGATCAAATCCTTTATTGCATTGTGGTTGGGGCTTTGGGGCCAATGAAGAAGGATGACTTCTCCTCTTCATTGGATGTCTTGGTTGGGTGGAGAGCATTGCCTTTTCCCTACTACTATTGTGATCAAATTTGAAGAATGTGAAGAATGCATGTTGTTGTTCTGGAGATGAGAAAAGATAGTTTCACAATCCCTTGTGAAATGAAATCTCATTGTAACCTTTCCCAATTGAAGTGGATGAACTTGTAAATGTTTGTGATGGAAAGATGTTGTACTGATTGAAAGTTGTATATTGAAATGTAAAAGAGTTATACTCTGTTTTCTATTTTGGAAAGAATGTGAAAGAAAGATACGTGTTTTTGTATGTTGCATCTTGAAACCAAAGGGAAAGGAAGTTGTAAGAGTTCATTTAAATTAATGGAAGTGGTTTTTTATAGTCCATATATTGTTATTCCATTGGAAATATGTGCTTAGCATTCACTATGAAATCCCTGTTTGAACAATGGTAAAGTGAAACATGTGAGAAGAAAATGCAGTATTATGTCATGTATATAATATATGTTCTGGAAGGAATAAAAGAAGAAAGGTTGTAATGTTGCATTTTGGAATCAATAAAGGATTGCATTACCTTTTTCAATCTGTATTGTTGTATTGAAATTGATCATCTATTGTGTTTGAAATCTCTGTTGAAAAGAAGACATGTGTGTGAGGAAAAATATAATGCTTTGTTCTCCTTGAAAAATGTTAAGAGTGGAAAGTTTGTACAGTTAGGAGGTGCTGAGTAACCCCAGTGTTACACTCATGACAAATCAGAGTTTAGAGAGGGAAGTTACATTCCTAGATAGAAGGGGAAAATCCAATGACGCATATGAAGCACTTATGAGTAAGAGAAGTCTCATGCTGAATCCTAAAATGAACACATGGAACATACGATCCACCCTAAGATGAGCTGATCACCTAATGAGTGGGAAAATACACACACCAACATCCCCCCATATCGTAACTTAGGTGAGGCGGGTTGGTAAGTCAGAAACGAGAAAAGAAATGGGTCCGGGCATCAAAGCCTGATGAGGTACCCATTGTACAAAGAAAGACAGTCCCAAGCAGAGTGAAGGAAATCCCAGTGGGAAAACATGCCACCACAAGAGAGAACAACACACTCTCTAATCAGAAAGATCGCCCCAAATAGGGTTTAGCCATAGACGAGCCTGAAAGGGTACCAGTACAAAGAGTGCAATCTCGCGAAAAAAGAAGAAA
>JAHRHJ020002092.1:0-14882 GCA_019776745.2 Taxus chinensis | reverse complement strand
TACATTGATCACACCCAGACTCACCCACTATCATTTTCCCGGACCAATTTACCCCGACCCATCTCACTCACCCAACCTGTGGCACTTTTGGCCCCTTTCTCTCTAAATCCCGACCGGTGCCGGTTACCTCTAACTGACCCCAGTCACCCTTAAACCGGAATCGGTCACCTATTTCATGACCAATGCCGGTTTACCCCTACCGACGCTGGCTAAACCCGACTGACGCCGATCACTGTTGTAGTGAAAACCCGCGACCCCTAAACCCTCCCTTCTCAAAAACATTTACTAGCATTACACTTCTACCCACCTAAAATCACCTACACCTCCCCGTCCACCTCATCCCTTCCCCTCTTCTCCAACTTATCTCTCTCCCCACTCCTATTTTACCCAATATACCCTCCTATTTTGTAAATTTTATTTTCCCCCACCCAAAACAAAAACAAAAACCCCATTGGCTAAATCACCTAATCTACCTAACAAAACAATACAAGAGTTAGATGCTTACCTCATCATGCTACCGTCGTGGTGGTGGCACGTGTGGCCACTGCACTGGTGGCCCGCCTGATCCCTCTCCGGTGTCTGCCATCACCAAATCGCTACCCGTGACTCCAACCAATCAAATCACACACACCGATCCTATGGACTTGCCTCTCACCAACCACCCACCCACCATTCAGCTTGTTGACTCAAATCTCCATTCCATCTGGACACTTTTCCCTTTTTCTCTCTCTCTTGTGTCATTTTCTCAATTCGCTAAATGACAAATAAATAACAAAAACATTGATTTTTTGTTTTTATAACAAACCCGCCCTAACCGACGCCGATTTTACCTTGACCGACATCGATCACGTGACCTACCTTACCATGATCGGTTACACTCTATCGGCGTCGATTACCCTTGACTGGAATCGGTCACCCTCTCTTACACATTGCCCTAAATTTTACCTTATTTCCCTGCCCATCACTCCTTTTTTCCACACCTACCCTTTACCCTGATCATTTACCCCACCCCAGCTTTACCCAAAACCATTTACCTCACCCTCCTGACCTCATTATTTACTACCTAATCTCGTCCTCATTTGGGGACTCATTATTTTACCCATACCTCGTCCCTACCCATTCCGTGACTTAGATACTTAGACCTTGAACATCACTAGTGACCTTTGACCCCATGTGTTTTCTATACCTTGCGAAACTGTTACATGTGTTGATTGACCTAATGACCTTACCTTGCCTCTTGCTGTGACCGTTTATCTTTACCCTACCTTTGGTGTACCGGAACACACCTAAACGTTCCTACACCTGAACTACGTTGTGTTTCCTGACCATATCCTATACCTTGGATACCGAAATCACTTCAACCTTGTTTGGATAAACCTATCGACCTTAGACAATGTAGAGTTTGTCTACTCTTCAACCTAGTAGCATGCTGTAGTTTATACATGTGTGTGCGTTTGACTGTTACTACCTTTGACCCTGACCCATTATCTAGATTACCCAAGTAGACCTTACTCCTTTTTACCCTGTTACCCACCTTCCTTTTCATCACATTTACCTTTTATCAAACCACTCACCAATTCTGCCTTCTGCCTTGTCAGTTATTGGTTTGAGAGGGATCACCTCCATCCACACATGGGGCAGCCACATCTTATTTTTGTCAGCGTCGCTTACCAATACAAGCTACACAAAAAAGGGGCAAAATGTAGACACCAAAATTGGGTCACACTCCCCTTGGTCCCTCGATAAATAAATACCTTGAACACATCCACCTAGCCATGGCCCCCTTCACCTCACTCTAATATTAATTTAATTATTTAAATTAAATTAATTCATTCTCCTCACCATATTTATTATTTAAATCTCCTAATTGGGATAATGCCCACGTATCCACCTCACCTAGACACCATCATCAAGCCACGTCATCCTAAGACTTATTCTTAGTAAGTTGCCATAACTAACTAAGGCTTACCCAAACCGTAAAAATCAATGCCTCCATTCCCTCTAACCACATTCCCACATGCTTAAAGGAAGCTTCCAATCTAATCTGTGAGTTAACAACACGAGTTCCCAAAAAATCAAGGGGATTTGCCTAGTTTAGTAAACCTAGGAAATCCTGCCTTAACCGACACCGGTTACCCTTAACTGCCACCAGTTAAGTTGGAACCACCATCGGTCACCTTTTAATCCCCAAAAAACCTTATTTTAAAGGTTGGAAAAAGGTTGGCAATTTTTCCAGAGAGATATCACATCTTTTGAGAACAAGCTTCAACGAGAACATGTATGCAATGGACGAGATCAAGCATTTTCTCTTGCACAGACATCCAACATTCATCCAGTAACCACCTAGCATAGATTTGATCCAATCAGGCAGGAAGGAGAGCACATGTAGCCCATGCAAGAGCTCTCCAACATTTGGTGATCCTCTACAACATTCAACCTCTTATCAACACCTTCATTCCTCACTCACGAATGTCCAGAACCAGATTCCAAGTAAGTAGAACATTTTACTCCTCTAGTTCATTCATTTAATCATTTTATTTTCATCCTTTTGTTCTCCTAGCCACACATTGACCTCCTTCAATACTCACCCCTCCATATCCCCATTAAACCCTCACCAAATCCCATCCAAACAGCTTAATACCTCATTTCGACTAGCCTAGTCCTTTGTGCAATCATAGGGGAGATCTAAAGTTCATTATGTGACATTCCCAACATTCCATAGTAACGAGCACCGGTTCTCCGCAACCGGCATCGATCACCCTTAACTGGCATCAGTCTCTGTATTTACCAATACAGCCGAGTATAGTGACCTGCCCACCTATTCCCGCATCACCCTTAATCACCTATGACCTACCTAAGACCTCTGTCAGACCTGTAGAGACCTAGAACTAGTTACTTGACCTTCGGATTTTATTTTAACCTAGCCTGTTATATTAGATCTTTCTTACTGTGTTTTAAATGAGATACCTAAATCATTTTAATTACAATAGGATTTACTTCATTACCAGCATTAAATTGTTTTAAACAGTGGACTTACAGCCGTTTAGGAAGTATCACACTTCCAGGATCTAGCACACACTAGGCAGTTCACGGCACATATCGTTTGACTTTTATTTGGTGGTCTTGTGTTCCATTTCAGGTAGTTCCTCCTAGAAAAAAGGAAGCTCTCACAATGAGATGTGGATTTTGAGGTCATACGCATGTAAAAACCTATCAACCAACATTCCAACAGGTATTCCTCCTACGCCCGTTACCCTATCTGTTTCGTCACTTTCAAAAGAAACGTCTAAGAATCAGGTGAAACACCAAGAACTAAAAATCTACTATCACCATCTAGATTTGCATCCATCAAAGGCATCTAAATCTACATTTAATCCATCTAACTCCATCACAAGGCACACAAGGCTGACTCATATGCATCACACAGTGCGACTGACACAAGAGCAACCTAGGGAAAAATTGACACACACACACACACCTAGAACTACATTGAGTTTGAGACGAAGCGCAAAGCTCAGTTAATAAGTCCACCATTTTGGCCGCTGAGGAAAATCCGACCATTCATATTAATCTTTCTTTTTTAGGGGTTTTCATGCTTTTTCTGGGGTTTTGTAGATGATTCTTCATTACAGGTCTACAATGACATTGGCGATCATACACCAATATTCATGTGATAGGAAAAAAACATATGCGAACACCTTGCGATACCTCAAATGAGGTTTCTGGAGTGTTTCCATAGACCAGGGTGCCCATATCTCAGACCAGGGGGCCCACAGGCACCCGTATCGTCTTCCAGGCACCTCAGTCTTCTAAGACAACTCAAATCTGTATCTTCTCAGTCTGTTGTGCGGTCGTTTCCTCCTCATGTTCACTTGGTCTTCTCTGCGATACAATCCTACAAAATCATCGAATAATCTAAGGCCTTTATTAACCCTCTTTTCACATTAGGGTTTCACATTACATTGCTTAGATTTGCTTGGGTGTATTTCAATATTTTATTACTTCATTTATTCAACTATCTTACTGCTCCAATAACATTATATTACACTAGAATAAATATTATTTTAGTTAATCATTATGATGATTAGAGATGTTAGTATGATGTGTCATGATGCTTTGAGAAAAATTTTAGGTTTCCATGAGGTGAATTTTATAAGTTATGCCAGTTTTTTCTGAGACAAGGTCAAAATCTAATGCATTTCCAGCTCGAATTGGATCTTTTGATGCTCACCATGAATTGTGTGCTTTGTATGGGACATTTTGGCTTCTAGGGATGTTTCTAAATTTACTTTATAAGGTTTTAAAAAAATGAGGTCAGTTCATCGTCACATTTTTATGAACGAATGTTAAGAAGGTAAACAACTTTTTATGAGTGTGAAACCCTAGCTTAAAAGTGGTATGGAATAATTGCTTCATAAGTGGAAATTTTTTCTTCCTAGTGCATGAATGATGATTAGAACATGTAGAGGAATCCTTCATATTTCTATATAGGTATGGTAGAGGTCATAGTGATGAGTGGGCCCCACTCAATCATGTTAGTTTATGAAGAAGAGTGTTTTGGGACAAGGGTGTCCAAAGGAGTTGAATGATAAATTGACATTGTGGAATGTATATGAGTTTTTCTTGATGTCCAAAGAGGTTTTGGGACATGTTGATGCAGGTACATGGTCAAATGAGCTTCATTCATGTTGACTGGTCAAAGGGCAGTTTTGAGGCCATAAAAAGTAATGTTTAGTAAAGCGAGCATAATTGGAGCTACATGAGGAGTTTGGAGATTATTCACGTTGTGTTGGAAAAATGATTCAAATAGATTTCTAGTGATATGAGTTTTTTTCTCATTATGGTGAGTTTTTCTATGGTTTCTAGGTCAGCTTTTGGACAAAAAGAGTTTTTCCAGTGTAAGGCATGACATGATCTACTGAAAGTTTTGAGTTTTTTGAAGCATAATATGGATTATGTGATGCTTGATATCACATGTAATGTGAAGAGGGATGCATTTTTCATCAAATGAATCCATTTATAGGTCTTGAATGTTCCTAGAAATATTTTTATTAGCTGATATTTAAAAACAACTTTTTAGGTAGGTTGATTTGGTGAAGACAAAAGTGACCGTGGTTTGAGAAGGTTAGTGTTTTAAGGCTTCTAACTTGCTTAGAAGTTTTCTACAGGTTCTATAATTTCCATAAAGTGGTTACATGACATGGTTTGGTTGTTCTTAAGTCATTTTATGGCATAATGAAGTTTCCAGGGTTCTGAAGGGTTTAGGAAACAATGGTTTTGAGAAGTACAAAGAACATTAGGCCCATTAAATGAAATGATTTGATTGGTTGAGATAAATTGAGACCATGTATGATGTTTAAATGTTGATTTAAACATTTTTGGTGATTTATGGATCATGAGTAAGTATGATTTTGATGTTAGGGCATTTTTATCTTTATGCCCATGGGGATTTGAGCTATGTTTGGAGCATGTAATAAGGTTTTTAGCTAGGAAAACCTAATTGGGTCACTTATGATTATTATGATTTGAAATTGGGATTTTTTTATGATGCATGAGTCAAACCAAAAGATTGAAAGAGTTTGTGTTTGAATTTGAAATGAAGAGAAACTTATAAAAGCATTATTTTGGGTTCTTTTTAAAGCTAGTCTTGTATGGGGGAGTAGTAAGACCTAGAGGAGAGTTTATTGTAGGTATGAAGACATGATTTTAATACTGAAAGATTTTTTTTTCAGATTGAGGAAGGTATGGTAGCACGAGAGGAAGATTTTAAAGGCAAGACAAGTTGAGAAGGAAGAATAAAAAGCAAGATTGAAGACCTAGGGTTTGTCCTAGGGTTCATGAGCTGAATAAGTGATCTCCATAAGTTATGGCAGAAATTAAATGAGAGATAAAACATTAATAGGTGGCTGAGTTGGTGCTTGGTCATCCTATGGGGTTTTAGCCTCCTTGTGGATTTGGTGATTCGTTAAATTAGGGGTTGGTGCTCCTTGTAGGGTTGATGCTCTACTAAACTAGGGGTTGGTGCTCCTTGTGAAGTTGGTGCTTCAATAAATTTATTTTCTTTGTGTAATATAAGTAGAGTTTTAGTGGGTTTTATTCCCCATGAGGGTTTCCCACTTATATCTTGTGTTTATGTGCCTCTTACTGTGTGTTATAGTTATCTTGATGCATTGTGCACACTAAACAAGTAATAGTTGAATGCATGTGAATGGTTGTTGATATTAATGGTTAATGAAATGAGAAATTTGTAGGACTGATTCACCACCCCCTCTCAGTCCACTGTGTTTCCAATAATTGGTATTAGAGAAGGTTCTTGTGAAACAAGTTTAGCAACTTGAAGGAGATCTTTTGAAGCACAAGAAATGGGTAAGTCTGTGTTGGTGCAAAAATCTGTCTGGTGGATAGATCTATGGATAGATGAGCCAATAGTGAGTAGGGCATAGCCCCTCTTTGAGTCAGCAAAGTGAAACTGGTTTATTGCTATTCTACCAACAGGAATCTGTGCAAGTCTCACAATATTCTGCCTTTGGGGTTTTAGGATCTCATCCTAGTAGAGGTGTTTCCAACTGTAAGAAGAAGGGAAAGAAGCAAGGAGCGGAGATAGGAAATATATGAAGGGAGAAAAGAAATGAATTCCAAAGCAGAAAGGTGGGAGGGTCTATGTTTTGGGCTGGTAGTAAACAGAGCCGAACTTACTCGCATAGATGAAAAAAGCAATACTGATGAATCAATGACAATAAAGTAGAAGTAGATTCAACAGAACAAACATACAGATCTAACATTGGAAAGCTTTGATGTATAACATAGGTATTCAGCACAAAGTCTAAATATTGTATTAATATTTCCTTCTGTTACAAAAATCTCAAAGTCTTTTCTTCTTGCTTCTATTTTTCATCTAAAAAGTATCACCCTTGAATACAACAAGTTTATAAGTATATATAGAATAAGGAGAAGAAAGAAGAGCCAAAGGGAACCAACAACTAATTACAAAATATCTACAAAATATCTAAAAGTCAATGTTGACTTTGGACAACTTGGCAGATGACAACATCCCATGGTGCAACATGGATGAGGGTAATCGTTTGTACCAACATACTATTAGATATTTACAAAAAGAGAAGCCAAGAGGAAGAGAACTATTCATCGTCATCTTGCGGTTGGAAGGGGGTATTTTGCTTCTATTGTTGTTCGGGAGAGGTGATGTGGAACTGAGTCCGATATTCCATGAACTTGGTGATCATGGCGCTGAAGTTGATCCTGAGCAGGACCCTTCGTGTGATCACTGATGACCTCACAAGTCTCCCGCTCATCTCTGAGTTTTTTAGGGAGATTGAAATAATCATTACCTGCCTCCATTAGGAACCCCACACAATCACGGAAAGCTAGAAGGTTGTTGATGCATTCGGTGTCAAAAGTGGCTTCTGGCCCTAGCCCTTGCGAGAGGATCTCCTTGAAGATCCAGATAGTTTCATCCGTCCTCAAGGCGAAAGAAGGAGTAAGCAGGCCTGGAGACATTCTCAAATTTTTTTTTTTCCATTTGATGCATTGAATCCAGGGCTTCTTCCTTGACTTTATCGATCTTTTCCAAGATGAACTCCATCTAGTCGACCCGGTAATCCAACGTAGAAAGGATCTTGCTAGGTACCCTGGGGTGACTGAAGACACCAAATTTTACTAGATCGTCGACTGAGCAGTCGAGCATTTTTTGGAATGTTTCGTGTTGCAGCCTTGCATGGTCCAACTCCTCGGAGATAGGTCCTGCAATCACCTGGAGATCTTTGTTCACCTGATTGATGTTCTGATACAACTCGGTGAACTTGACTATTACCTCCTTGCTGTCTTTGAGGATCTGATCCCTTAAACGGAAATTGCCATACTTTGTTCACCAATTTTGGCATACTCGTTTATCTTGTTCTGACTTAGAACCTCAGGAGTTTCTGTGGCAGTTGTAGGAGGTGCGCTGCCCATTTTCATCAGGGTGCAAAGAAGATTTTTGTTTTGTTCCTTTAGCAACCTTTTCTCCTCCTTTGCTTCTTGAAGTTTCTTACAAAGGGCATCCACTACAGATAGGGCCTCTCCTTGAAGGCTTTCTGAAGACATTCCCATTGTGACTTGGGTCACTGTATAATCTGTCGGAGACAGATCCTTTTTACCCTTTAAAGGATCAGGATATGCAATCTCCATTATTCTCTCCCCCGATGCACTTTGAGAGAAGCGGGTTATAGGCTTTTGCTTCTTAGCCCCCTTTGCCGGGATGACGGAGAAGTCCATCGGTACGATAGGGACTTTCCTCTTTTGCTGGCTCAGATGCTGGGAGATCCATGCTGGACTTATGGGAATGGGACCAGAGGTGGAAGAGGGAGTAGCTGTAGTGGATGAGGGGAAATGGGTAGAGACACTTGGTGGTGGCATCGAGAGGGAGGCCAAGAAAGTGCTCACGGGAGGAAGGGACACTACAGGAGAAGAAGATGTGGGAAAGGAAGGGAGCTGAGAGATGAGAGAAGAAATGGTGGGGGACATCTCCGTGAGAGAAGATAAGATGGATGACGAGGAAGGGGGAATAGTAGAAGATGGGGGAGAGGACATGACCAAAGGAATGGTCGCTTGGGTCATGCGAGGAGGAGAAGGAGGAGAAGGAGAAGGGATAGAAGGGATCTCAACAGTTGCAATAGTGGTGACATCCTGAGTGGGCGTGTCTGTCGGAACACCTTCCGCCACTTCTTTCTCTGGGGAAGCCAGAGTTACAACTTATTCTTGTGCAGTGGAAGGAGGACTTTCAGGAGCTGTTTCTTGAGCAGTGCTCGATTCACCTTCCTTATCCTTGCCTTTGACCTTTGGCAGATGCTTTGGCTTGATAGGTGCATTTCCCAATGGTGACGTAGTGAAATCTACCCCGAGGTAGATGAGGCCATTCATCCTACACTAGTGCTCTGTCCTTTGCAGTGTCTCCTTGACCCTTTCTTCAATGGTCTGGGGCGCTTTTGTTCTATCGATTGCAGCCAATGGCCAGTTGTCCCCATCCGTATCCAAATATACCTGATTAACTTCTTGATCAACAGTTTGATAACCTTTTGGGACGATGGCCACGCCATATTGAATAATATTTGCCAGGGCAAGGCGAGAGTGATCCTTCCTTCTAAGTTCGACCTCATGATACAGGTCGATATAGATGTCCTCGATCTATGGAAGGTGGATAGGATCGATTTTTTCCTTGGGAAGGCAATTCCTTGGATCAAAAGTGGGCCTCGCCATGAAGTGGTGCTTCAGATTGAGCTCACCCAGGAAGTTAGCTGCCCTGAGATAAGTGAAGGTGGGAAATTGTGTAAATAAGGCCCCCCACTTCTCTGTTGCTGTGACAATGCTCTTGGTCGTATCGACCCGTGAGTCATGTTTGGCCTCAAAAGGCAGATGATGCCATAGAAGAAAGCATCGTTGATTTTAGTAAACTGTGGGGATGTTGTTCTCTAGCTTCAGCTCCGGGTAGTATTCATATATTTTTACTTGGGGCCAAACCCCGCATCGGCTCAATGCTGGATAATCCCTTTCCGAGGCTACAACATAGACTACGTAGGAGTTCATGTAGAACCTCCCCATTGTGGTGAGTTGCTGGAGTTATTCAGATATGGTGCTGCTTATTATTTCCGCCCACTCGAAGTGTTGATTAGGTACGTTCTTATTCATGGTCTCCAGGTACCTGAGCATCCATTTTTTGAAAGTAATGGGCGTCAGAAAGCCTAAATACTCTGCTTAGGAAGGTGATAGTATCACTCAGTTCCTCGGAGAATTCACTACGGTGAATAACCTGTGGCCATCTGGTTATCACCTTCTTGTTCTTTAGGTACACCTCATTCATCAGTTGCATGCACTGGTCTTCATTGTCCTCCCAAGCCTTGGTGCAGTCTTCTTGGCTTACAGCCACAAAGTGCCGGGTGGTGAGGAATGCCAAGCATGATTTCGAAGTGTCAGGCAGTGAGGTTGATTATGACCTCGCCCTTTTCATTTTGGACACACCTTGTGTCTTTGTTTTAGCAGCGGGCCCACTACCATCATGAATTCATTGTTTACTGCACTGATGGGGATCCCCCCAGCAAAATGCAGGCCACTGCCTACTAGTTTTTCCATCTAGGGACTCCCTGTGACTCTCCTAGTTCTGGCCCAGAAATCTTCCATATTGATGTGACCGAGCTCAGAGTCTCTTATATCCAGGTCACATTCTACCTGAGACTCGAGCATTATGACCCTTTGGTACTTGTATTTCATTTCTTCTTCTGTAAGCTTGGCTTTACCTTTTGACTTGGTTGGCCTCTTGCTTGATGTAGACATATGTGGATCTGAATTCACTTGCTGATCTGCAAGAAGAAGAAGAGAAGTCCAACGCCAAAGAGCCATATTAGCTATTAGTTCTTCCATTAAAGCACTACAGAATAGAATGAGGAGTTAGAAATTTTAAGGCCTCAGGGCGCAGGGGCGCATGAACACTACAGGCTGCAGAGTTAATAGAAAGGCGCATTGAATCAAAGTGTTACAGGGGAACAAATCGGTGCCGAAGGGCACAGGGTGCATGAATTTTACATATGACATCATGTTATTGTAAGCGGGGATGCACCTGCGCCACCTATATAAGGTTAGGCTAGGTGCAAAGAAACTTGGTGTTGCATGAGATTAGGATGCACCAATGGCGCATGCAATTGGCATGTAACAAATGATGTTGATGCGCTGAATGGCGTAGGATAAATGTGTGTTGCACTATATTTTTGTGCGTAAAAGGGGAATTTGGCATGGCACAAGGAGGGCTTGCATGACATTGTGTTGCTGTAAGAGGGTATGGGCCCGCGCCAATTTTTTTTAGGATTTACTTGGTTTTCACATAGCGCGGGGATTATGCATGTTGCAAGCAGGAAAATTGCACCTTCTTGGCGTGGACTATATTTTTATGATGCAGCAGAGTGGTCGATTGCGCTAAGAGAAAAACCTAGTTCTAAAACTAATTCATTAATGTTTTCTTTCTTTCTAAGGTCTGTGGATATTCCAGGCTTCTTTTTCAAGTTTTTAGATGGGTGAAGGGGGCACACAGGATATCCACAGGTTGATTTTTTGAGGCAGAGCCTCCGTACCATAGATCTGGAAAGAGATGAAACGTTTGGGGAGGAAGCCTGCATCCCGTAGGATGGTTAATGCTTTGCCTATTATCATTCGTCCTACCCACACAATAAACCGAAACAAAACACAAAGGTAGAAGAACACACCTACCCAGAATATATAGAATGTGAGAGCGAAGGCGGGGTCCACGACGCGACACGAGAGGACGTGGCGTTCTGCTTGAAGGTGCAAGGAATAAGGCTACACATGATTTCATTGTGAAAGTGTAGCGCGTGCGCCTATATATAGGCAAGGTGCAATAAATGGTCGCCAATCACTTTTCAAGAGGTGCACCAAAACAATGTGTCGACACATCAAACGGTGTGCCCTTTTGGCGCAGATAACCATGTCAACACTGGAATACTTGCGTCCCTTGGTGCACCAAAACAGAGCGCACAGTTATGTGTTAGCATGAAGGGCATCCACACTGGAGAGTTGCACCAAAACATGGTTCGACCAACCTCAAAGGGTCTGTGCCCAAAGGAAATGAAGGTGGTGGTAGATTTACTCTGTGTAACACGCTAAAGGTGTGCCATCCAAAAGGGCAAATGGCTAAGTTTCGGGAACTAGATTTCCTGAAAAGTTTTTGCGACATTCTGAACGTAGAGGGGTTCCCTGACATGGACCATCATTTTTTTTGGTACGGTTTACCTGTAAAATTGCCCTCGGCAATTTTACAGATAACATTACTAGCTTTTCTCTTTCGGGGACTCTCTTGAGTGAACCTCAAAGGTATAGAACCTCAGATCAACATGTGGCCTATCATGGGTAACAGGGTCACAACAAGGCGAGGACGAAAGCAAATACATGCATGAAAGTAAAAACCCGATAAAGAAAACACACAACAAAAGCAACCATTGCACAAAAGAAAAAACTGTATCAAAGAAGAGAGCAAGCTCTACTTCCTGAATATTTTTGAGTTTTGCCCACTATACAGGGAAGCGGGAGATCAGTTCCATCCATCCAGATACGAAGATAGAAGCTATTTTCTCCGTTAGCTGTTTTGATCTTGAAAGGCCTCGCCATAAGAATCACATTTCCCTTGCATGCCCTTGGGCTCTCTCCTTTGTCCCACCCGAGACAGTTCCCACTTGGAAATCGCTTGGCTTAGGGGGCCCTTTTATCGAACATTTCTTAACTACTTGATTTCGATGTTCAGTGATCCGTTGATCCACTCTATTCTTTTTCTTCAAGCTCTGTTAGATACATGAATCTCTTTTCAATCAGGGACTGTTGGAAGTCTCATCTTCGATTGCTCATGCCAGTGCGAGCAGGAGTTCTGGGCAGAAATGGGAAGCTCGACTCAGTCTCCAAAAAAGCAGAAAAAAAAAGAGTCCATAGAACACTTGAAAGGTGACATACCGCGAGACCTCTGGATTAATGCGTCTATCCCAAAGCGTTGTATATTGACTGTGCCATTCCGCTGACGCGCGTCAAACTACTTTCCGTATGATGGTCACTAATTTTTATTACTGGATTCTGTCTCCTGACCATTTCCCCTGGGGGTAGTAATCCCGAGGCGTGGCCAATGTTTCTCCCGTGTTCATAGAAAAAACCACAATGTCTCATGAAGAGAAGGTGGAAGTGGGTTTATCCGCAACAATTTTTATTGAAATGCCAAACCTGACTAAGATGTCTCTTTGTGAACTGCACACAACCTCGACAGTGGCCATGCTTGACAGTGCTGGCCTCTACCCATTTGGGTGAAGTAAGTGTTGGCTGTCGCAGGACATACTATGTCTGACACTTCGATTAGGTGGATTGTCTCCGAAATTCGATTCCCCACATCTGATGTTTTCAATAAACAACTGGCCTGAGGGGAAAATTAGCCAATTTTGGAGGGGGGGGGGGGGGTTTGCCGACAATGTTAGCAGACTCGCACTTTGCTACCCCAGGCTGGTGTATCCTGAATAGCATGGTCAGTAGTACCTTCCCAGATGTCTGTGTGTTGTAAAAAAGAGAGGAAGTTACCATCCACATGCCGAGTCATGAAAACTCTCAATTAACTTTAGCTACTGTGGTGTTTCAACACATAACAGCACGCTATAAGATGCCATCAATGTCTATGTTGTATAAACTCGTCGTCCCCGATACATATCTGGCCGCTCTAGCTTTATAGCGACGCTTCTCCTTCTAGTTAGATGAGTCTGGGCTTCACCGTAGTGAGAAAGAAGCTATATCCGAATACCATTCGCGCTAGTCGTTGACAAACAAACCATGGTAGGGAAAAACAAGTTCCTTTCCTCCGGCGGGCTTCGTGTTTCCATGATTGCAATCATTCTTTTCCTCTGGGCCTATGATCCTGATTTTCACCATAAAGCTACATAGGCTGTTGCCCCTTACCACCTTAGCCGTTTTATATCTAGATCTACTCTTGGACTTTACAATCCATTTCCTCGGCAAACTCCCGAACTCCATGTTGAGTTAGGATTGACTGACTACCGTATCAGAGGCCATACCCATTGTATGAAATTTTAGAATTGTAATACCTGAAGTTCGTGACTCCTGCTTTGACATGTGGCGAAGGTATCGTTTCCAGAATGAGCATCTTTAATTCGTGAGGCTTGAGATGAGAGCTCCTGAATGCAATCGAGGATTCAACATCTTCCGAATTCTTTTGCAGTAAGATAGCTGATGTAGTGTGCCTCGATCATAGCTAACATGATAATTTTTTTGGAGAAATCGGGACACACCAGGACTGTGTGTGGGCAACCGGAGGCTTTTATATCTTCAAACGCTTCTTTCCTTCTTCGGCTCCAAGGAAATGGTGATCCTTTCCATCATGTTGATATTGGCGAGTCTTTCAGGCAAAGTCGGGAACAAAGCGCCTGATAAAATTCACTTTCCGAAGAGGAGTGAACAACCGTCTTGCTTTGGGTAAAGTAGGTATCTCTGAATAGGGCCTAACAACTTCTTTCGACAGCTATCTTGTTCTTCCTTGCTTACATGTGTCCCATCCCAGCAACCCTTTTTCCCCCTCCCTCTGTGACTCTTAAAACATACTTTTTCGGATTCAGTAATCTGTGCTCTCGGCATCTAATCAATACTTGCTCCCAAATGTCACATTGAGCATTTCGTCGCTACTTAGTAGAACATAGTTAAGTCATCCAAGTAAAAACTACGATGACTTTCTCCTCATTCCCTTTGAATGTCAAAGTCCATGACCCACTGCAGTGGCACCGAAATGGGTCAGACAAAAGGCATCTGCGTAGAACGACTGTACCCCAAGGGGTAGTGAATGCCCTTTTTGAATTGGTTCTTTTCAGGGACTTTCGATCTTATTATATGCTGAAAAACCATCAAGCATGAAATCATTTCTGATCAGGTCATGCTTGTAGAACCTGACCAGTATGGGAAGGGGTAGTTGTCCTTCAATGAGGCCGTGATTCAAGTTACAAAAATCTACGCATGATGCTATCTCACATCTCACCATTCTTCTTACATACTTGCCACAATGTTTTGCCACTAGGTACTATGATGGTAGGAAAAATATCCGTGCCGCCAATCTTTTTTGAATTTCAAGCCTGGATAGTACCTGAGATCTCTAGGATTGTAGGTCTCTGCTTCTGGCGAAAGGGTTTGACAATCCGCTTTCCCACATGATGTCATGCTGGGACATCCTTTGGCTTGAAAGACTTTAGATCGGCTAGGACCATGCTAATAATCTATGATTTTCTTCTTCAGCAACTTGACAAATTTCCGGCTTCTCTTCGGGTTTGCACATTTTCCAATGTTTACAAATT
>JAHRHJ020002091.1:0-14901 GCA_019776745.2 Taxus chinensis | reverse complement strand
TCAAAAGTGGGCACACTAAAGTGTGATTACAGTTCTCCATAATCACAAAAGCATCAAACAATATTCCCAGCATACATACACATGATAAGGGGAATCCCTGCAAGTAACATAATAATAGACACAATATTCTTGTAGAAAGATTAAAGGGGCAAGAAGAATGCAAGAAAATACAGCAGGGGAAGATACATCCACAAACTGATATTTTATTGCCTCATAATATGCACAGTTCAGTCTATTACAAGATAAGGGCCTGGATCACCATGTAAGGAGTCCACTACAAGGGCCTGCAACACATTAGCTTCACCAAATCAAAAAATGGCAGAGCTTTGCTACCCAAAAACTATCTCCCCTTTACAATGATCCCAACACTCCAATTTATAGGAAAAATGAGAAGAGAAAGAGAAGGGAAAAATGGAAATCCCTAAATCTGTCCTTCAACCACTTTGTAGGAGGCAATAAATGAAGTACAAATGATCATATATTACTTGTAAAATTCCCCCCATACTGGTCCCAGGTGCTGCAGCAGAGAAAGAATGATGACCATGCCTCTTAATTACACTCCCAACTGCCAAATAAAACACTGTTTATGAACCCAGACACGTTTCCTTAAAAAATATCCATAGATCTCCCCTCAATTTTGGAATTTCTTTATTGTTTATGTGTCGGGCTCGGAGCCACGATTCCAATGGTACCAATTTTTTGTGATTTCGTTGAGAAATACAAACGTTATGGCTTTCTGAATGCGGGCAGCTATTTTGGATATGGCAGGTGTTTTCTGTCATTTGATGGGAGTGAGAATTAACTGACTAGAGTGGAATATATTTATCTTAATTAAATATATCTACCCTCATTAAAAATAATAAATCTAGTTTTTTTTGGTGACAAGGACGTCGTGCTCGTTCCAGAAAGTCCAATTTTGTGAAAATCGGAGCTCGGAGTCAAAAGTTATGGCAAGTTTGAAGTTTTGTAGGGTCAAACATTGAATTTTCCTCTTCTGTCTTGCGGCAGATCCATGCTTTCGACATCCCACGTGTCCCTCGCACATACATTTGTCCCGTCTGTCCTAGGACTAAAAACTCCTCCAGCATCGGCTGATCCGCACTTTCAGTGTCCCACACGTCCCTCGCTTACTTTTGTCCGGCTTTCCCGGACAAAAAAACTCCTCCTTCGGCCGATCCGCGCTTTTCGCGTCCAACACGTCCCTTGCGTACTTTTACTCCCAGGCTGTCCCGGATGAAAAACTCTCTCCTTCAGCCGATCCGCGCTTTCGCGTCCCATGCATCCCTCACGTACTTTTGACCCGACTGTCCCAGATGGAAAACTCGGCTCGATTCGTGTCGATCCGCACGTGTACGTCCCACGCGTCCCTCGCGTACTTTTGTCCCAGACTTGTCGTCAGAACAAAAAACTCCTCCTTCGACTGATCCGTGCTTTCGCGTCCCATGCATCCCTCACGTACTTTTGTCCCGGCTTGTCCCAGATGAAAAACTCCTCCTTCGGCCGATTCCGCGCGTCTCGACGTCCCACGCTGTCCCTCGCGTACTTTTGTCCCGCCTGTCCCGGATGAAAAATGTCCAACCTTAGGCCGATCCGCGCTTTCGCGTCCCACGCATCCCTCGTGTACTTTTTGGTCCCGGATGTCCCGGTACGAAAAGAATCCTCCTTCGGTACGAACCGCACTGCTTTCGCGTCCCTCGTGTACTTTTAGACCCGAAATGATCCCGGAGGACCAATCCTGTAACCATTTTTCATGATTTTTCCTGGCCCGAGCCTGTCTTCTGCAACCTTTTTCAACTTGTTGGGAGCTTGCTCTTTCTTTCTTGGCTATGGGAGAGGTAGAGAGAAGCCGAGGGGGGCCCAAAAACCTGATGCTTTCGGGCCTTAAATCAATATAATTGCTTGGGACTAAAGAATTTGATGCATGTTATCAAAATTTACCTTGGGGGTGAATTTTGGATAACAGTGACCTCTTTGAGGAGAGGTTCAGGAGCAAGTTTTTATCCAGGAGGTTCATTCAACAGAGGGTAGATGAGTTCCATGACTTTGTCAGGCATCCATCACAAGAGTGTCGAATGAGATTCAATTTCATATTTATTCCAATAGCGCAACTATATGCAAGGAGTAGTTCCAGATTCATAGGTTCATTTGGGAGGTGGGTGCACATTCCTTACCTCATGGCCTTAGACATGGTACATCTGCACAGTCTTCATTGACAGGCCAGCCAGATCAAGGGGCTCAGTTAAAGTATTTAGGCCACCTCAATCAACAACAGACTCATCCACCATACAGACCTCCACAGAGATTCGAAGGCTTAGAAGGGAAAGAGTATGGGGCCTCCTCCTAGGGGTCCTATTAGGACACAGGGTGCACCAGAGCTCAGTCAGTTGAACAGATCTTAATAGCAGACCTTAGCAGTCCTTAGCCAGATCATTAGGATCCACAGCACAGACCTCTAGAACTACCAGCTGGAGCTGCATCCCATTGGAGAGGACCCAGGAAGTTATTATGGATGTGGCATTATTGGACATCATTGGAGAGAGTGCCCATAGAAACCCTAGTAATAAGGGTAAGGCACATAGATTTCAGAGCTTATGGTTGGCAACATGGGATGTAGCCATCGGATCTATGCAGCATGGTCGAGAACTGCACCAGGCTGAGCACTAAAGTGACTGTGATAGAGACTACAGGTAGCATTGGTGGTATTCCTGCCTCTATATTGTTTGATTCTAGTTCATCTGATTCATTTATTGCACCATATTTAGTAGAGCATTGCAGGCTGGTGGCAGTTAGACAGGGTCTTAGTTGGGACATCGAGATGGCTTCTAGGAGCCAAAATCTCTATAGACTCCTTAGTTAAGGAGTGTGTAGTGGATTTGGGACCCTTCACCACTACCCTGGATCTTCGTATCCTTCCATTGGCTTCATATGGAGTAATTTTAGGCATGGATTGGTTATCTGCACACAGAGCCAAAGTGGACTATTACCATAAGACTATATCATGTACAGATGATCTGGGAGTTTAGTTAGTGATAGCCAGAGTTAGGAGACCCATTTCCATCCACACTATTTCTGCTATGTAGCTTAAGTGGTGTGTGTTGACGAGGTTGTCAGATGTATGTTGTTACGATAGTGATAGATCTAAGGATGAGTCTAGTGGGCCATCTCTTGATGACCATCACATCTTGAGAGAGTTTTCTGATGTTTTTCCAGGGGAGCTATCAGGGTTACCTCCCCCACGTGAGATAGATTTTCACATAGATTTGGTTCCTGGAGCAGAGCCTATCTCACGAGCACCTTATCGGATGACTACCCCTAAGCTCTGTGAGCTCAAGTTTCAGCTTGAGGGCCTTCTGGAGAAATTCCTAATCCATCCTAGTGTATCCCCTTGGGGTGCACCAGTGATTTTTGTTAAGAAGAAGGATGGATCTCTGTGTTTGTGTATTGATTATTGCTAGCTGAACAAAGTAACGATCAAGAATCGTTACCCCCTTCCACGCATTAATGATTTATTTGATCAGATGAAGGGGGCCACTGGTATTTTCCAAGATAGATCTTAAGTCGAGGTATCATCAGCTGAGGATCACAGAGGTAGATATTCATAAGACCAGCCTTCCATACGAGATATGGCCACTACGAGTTCACAGTAGTGCCTTTTGGTCTGACAAATGCCCCCGCAGTGTTCATGAGCTTGATGAATGGGGTATTCAAGAAATTTTTGGATCACTTCATGCTCATTTTCCTTGACGAAATTCTGATATACTCATGTACGCATGAGGAGCACTAGGGGCACCTTCGTCAGGTTCTTTAGTGTCTTCGTGAGCAACAACTTTATGGGAACCTAGAGAAGTGTGCATTCTTTCAGAAAAGAGGTGCAGTATTTGGGCCACATCATTTCTGGGGAAGGTATCATAGTCAATCCTTCCAAGATTTGAGCTATTATGGATTGGCCAGCACCCACTAGTGTGACTGAGGTGCATAGTTTCATGGGTTTGGCAGGATACTACAGGAGATTTGTACAAGACTTTTCTCGGGTTGCGCACCCCATCACTTCCCTTCAGCAGAAAGGGAAGAAGTTTGTATGGTCAGATAGATGTGAGTAGGCCTTCAAGACACTGAAGGAATGCCTCACAACAACACCTATTCTTGCAGTACCAGACCCTCAGGGTGAGTTCTTCATTTGCACATATGCTTCTTTGGGCAGGACTTGGAGGTGTGTTGATGCAGGAGGGAAGAGTAGTTGCTTTTGAGTCTTGAAAACTCAAGGATTATGAGCTCAATTATCTGAATCATGACCTTAAGCTTGTAAAAATTGTGCATGTTGTGCACACTTCCTTGGTGCGGTGGAGACACTTCCTTCTTGGCCATATACAATTGAGCTTCTTGGTTAGAAGATTGATACACTTGGGACTGATCACTTGAGTCTTTACCACCTCTTCACGCAACCCAATCTCAATGCTCATCAGTGGCATTGGATGGAGTTGCTTTGTGAGTATGACATGGAGATAGAGCATGTGAAGGGGAAGGAGAATGTGGTTATAGATTCCCTGAGTAGATGGAGACATGTGGCTATGGCTACTTCAGTGGGTACAAATTTGTAGAGTAGGATTTTGCAGCAGCTTCCTCATGACAGCTTCTACCTTACAGCCAGAGTAGAGATTGAGTCTCAGAGACCCCTTGAGGGGAGATTTGATGGATTTTCATTAGAGACAGATGGCCTTCTCAGGCACAGAGGTTGGATATATGTTCCTAGAGATGGAGGCTTGAGACAAGACATTTTGATAGAGGCTCATCATGCACCTTATTCAGCCCATCCTGGGGTGAAGAAGATGCATGCCACCTTGAGACAGTTGTACCATTGGAGGGGACTACAGAGAGACGTGGCTCAGTTTGTGTCACACTATTTAGAGTGTCAGAAGGTGAAGGCTGAGCATCAACATCCAGCTAGCCTTCTCTTCCCTCACGCTATACTGGAGTGGAAATGGGACACCATTTCCATGGACTTCATAGTTGGGTTACCAACATCGAGATACCACCACGACGCCATCATGGTCACGGTGGATAAATTGACAAAAGTGGCTCACTTTTCTCTGGTGAAGACCACCTACACAGCTAGTGCAGTGGCACAAGTATACCTTGATGAGATTTTCAGATTGCATGGGATTCCATAGAAGATCATTTGTGACCGCGATCCCTTGTACACTTCTCACTTCTGGACTACGATGTAGTATGCTCTCGGGACAAAGATCAATTTCAGTACAACTTATCACCCTGAGATAGATGGATAGACTGAGCAGGTGAATCAAATCTTGGAGGACATGCTTAGGATGTACGTCATGGACCATCAGTCGAGGTGGGAGGAGTACTTGTATCTGGTGGATTTTTCCTACAATAATAGTTTTCAGAGTTTGATAGGCATGGCTCCTTTTCAGGAACTATATGGTAGAGAGTGCAGGACACCATTGAGTTGGGACAGGTTGGAGGAAAGGGTTTCTCTTGGGCCAGCTTTACTACAGGATATGGAGCAGCAGGTTGTTATGATCAGGCAGAGATTGCAGGAGGCATAGGATAGGAAGAAGAAGTATGCGGATCAACATAGGACAGATCATAGTTTTGAGGTGGGCACGAAGGTGTTTCTTTATGTCAGGCCACATAAGAGCCCTATCCATTATGGAAAAGGCTCTAAGCTTGCTCCTATATTTTTGGGTCCCTTTGAGATCTTGGAGTGTATCAGTCCTTTGGCCTATCGTCTAGCATTGTCACCTAGCTTGTCTCGCATCCATGATGTGTTTCATGTTTATGTACTTAGGAGATACATTTCTGATCCTTCTCATGTATTAGATTGGACCTCATTGCAGGTGTAGGATCAGGGGAAGGTGATGGTGGAGCCCATCTATATTTTAGAGCATAGGACCCTGGGCCTTCGAGGCAGAGAGATTGACCAGGTTCGAGTCTAGTGGGACATGTATGATGAGACCACTGCTACATGGGAGGATGCTACATTGCTACGAGTCCAGTTTCCATACCTATTTCAATGAATTACTAGAGGAAGTTGATTCTAAGGGGAGGGGGATGTAGTGTCCACTTCCCTTCGACATTTAGTATATTTTGATTTTGATTATTGTTGGTTATATACATGGATATTATTGTATCATTTTGGCTTAGCATGATGATTAGACAATAGAGATACTTTGACTATTGATGGATTTCGATTCATAGTGTGATTTGTGTGGATTTCTTAGAGAGACATTTTATATTGATGATGATGTGTTGTTGACATATTTATATATTTCTGACATTCGACATTTTCATCATATTGAGTATAATTTAGCAGTGAACTAATCTTGTGATCTTATTGGTATTGATGAAATATAGAATTGAGATGTTGTTGGAATTTTAAAATAGTAACATTATTTTCCTAGATGATGATTTAATTTATGTATGGATGATTGTTGACTTATATGCATATATTTTATCTTGGATGTTTTGATGCGGCCACGAGGCCGAAGGAGGTATTGTGTGTTTTGCAGGTGATTATATCACAACAATCAAAGGGGGATTGGAGACCAACCACAACGGAATACTGGGTGGATACAAAAATGGTCACCATGGCAACTTGTGTTATGTTTTGTCTCTTTTATTTGTTGTTAGGGGTTCCCATGGGAGGGATGACCTCCAATTATGAATAAGGGGTTTGTGTGTTGTTATTTTCTTTTCCTTTATTTAATTTTAGAGTATGTGATTTTATGGTGATGTAATTCCCTTTTATCATTAATTAATTTATGTGTCTAGATTAGTAAATTAATCATGTTACTAAACTAATTATGGATGGGACAAAAATAATTCATTTATTAGATTATATGGTTCTTTTGTTTATCTATTTTAAGTTGAGTGTATGTGATCTTTAGTGTTGTACACTCTACCTCATCCTTGAGAAATTCGGATTTGGCCTTAAGGGACAATTTTGGAGGCTTGTGGGACAAGTTAAGCTTGTCCCACACCTCTTAATTTATTATACCAACCCTACCTATGGGTTGGGGGGTCAAAAATAGACCCCATTATGTGTTTTGGAAAGGAAAAAGGTGAGTTTTAATTGCACTTTCTTACATGTGTTTAATTTTTGTCCTTAAAGGGTATGGGTTGGAGTGGTGTGTGTAAGAGGTTTTTCATACCTCTCAACCACCCATTTATTATGCCTTGGGGTATGGGTTTGACTTGAGTGATGTGGGATGGAGAAGAAATGATGTGGCATCCTACATGGAGCCACATCATCTCCCTCTTCCTCTTTTCTATTTATTGGAATTTTGGGAAGTAAATGGGGTTACTTGCTTGGTTTTGGCTCTTGGATTTTGGAGTGCTTGCTTGTTGGAGTTGAAGGGAGCTTGGAATTGCTTGAGTTTGAAATATTTTGGGACTTTCTTGAAAAGTGGAGCTTTACCATGGCAAGGTAGGGTCTTGCACTCTTGTTTTCTTCTTGCTTTCTTGTATGTTATGTGTTGTATGGATGTGTGTTCTTGTTTGAAGTGTTGGGTAGTAAATTGACCTTAGGTTGTGTTGAGATGGTGAAATGGGGATGAAATATGTTGGGAGGCATAAGAGCTTCTTTGTGTGTTTAGGAGGGAGTGGGTTTTGGATGCCCCACCTTGTTCTATTTTGTTATTTTGTGTATTGTGGGAGCCATAAGAGAGAGGGAGGCATAAGAGTGAGGGAGGCATAAGAGACATATTTTTGTTGTTGGGGAGGCATAAGAGATTTTGGGGTTGATTATGTTTTGGAGGATTTTAGAGGTGGGCATCTAAACCCTTGGGAGGCACAAGGGTATCAACATTTTCCTATCTCTACTTGGCTTATATTAGAGCCATTTTTTTGGGAAGTTGTTATGCTTAAAAATGAGTGTTTTTGTGTGGTTATCCTTCTTGTGTGTTTGTTGCTTGAAAGTAAGTGTGGAAGCATTGTATAGTTTCCATGTGTTTGATCCATCCCTTATTGCCTTGTGGTTGGGGCTCGGGGGCCAATGAAAAGAATTGCTTCTTCTTCTCATTGGAGTTTTGGTTGGGTGGAGAGTGTTTCCTCTCCCCCATTTTTGGTTGTTGTGATCAAGTGAAGAAATATGGAGCCATGTTGGAGATTTGATACTTGGAGCACTTGTAGAAGACTAAACATTCCTTATTGTAGTTACCTTCTTGTAAAATTCCCACTTCAAGTGGAAGATTTATTGTATTTCCTTGGAAAGAAAAGTTATATTGATTATTGGTTATTAAGATTGTAATGTATGTCGAAATGAAAGGCATTTTTAGTGAAACAATTTTGATAAAATGGAAATGAAGTTGAAAGAGAAACAATTTGAGTGGGTTAAGATTTTTTATAATGGAATTGAGATTGAAAGGAAAACTACTTAGTCCTCATTTTAGTTGGTTTTGTTGTCTCAAATGGGTTATGTATACTTTCTTATTGAAAAATTAGTAGTTCTTATTTTAAAACTATGAGAAATCTTGCTATAGATTGACTTGTGAGAATGGTTGCAATTTGTAGTTTGTAAAAGCAAAGTGATTTGTTCCATTGTATTACATTACATATAGTCGTACTGAATGTAAATTGTATTTGTTCATTTCCTTGTAGTTGGTTGAAAGAAAGTTTAACCTTATTTGTTGAGATGGAGTAATACTTAAATTTTTCATTAGCCATAGCTCTTGGTAATAAATAAATGGTAATTCCTTGTAAATCTAGTGGAGTAGAAAAAATGCTTATGGTTACAACTCATCCTTAGTTCAAGTTGGGCTTGATTGTAAAAGTTTCCCTATTATCAAAATTTTTAATCAAATTATAAAGGGAATTAAAATTAGTTGTACCCCTAGAACTAATTTATCAACACTAATTAGAAAATTTTAAGTACATAGGATTTTAATTAGGTAGATCCTATTAGCAATACCATAAATATTATTATTATTAAATATATTACTAATATTAAAATATTATTAATTTACTTATTGACCTTGTCAATATGGATAAAGAATAGTTTTATATAAATCAAAGATGAGCTAACCTTTGTAATGAAGTAATTTGGTTGGAACCATAAAGAAATGCTTGGCAGTGTTAAACCTTGGTGACATATTACTCAGTAATTTTAAATGAAAAGTTGTCGCAATGTTGCCAGCAAATTTTAAAGGAAATGACCGTGATGATGTTTAGTTTGACCCTGTCGACGCTAAAATTTTCCTCCGTAATTTCTATTTCATTAATGTATGTATTAGGAATAGGATGTTGTTAAGTATAATTAGTAGTAGCATCTGATAGAAGATAACGGCGCCGTCAGTACGGTGCCACCAATAATGTGGAGTACGGTAACAGTCAAAGTACAATAGGAATGTTGTAAAAAGTAAATATTTGTCGTAAGTGGTCCGGTAATGTTAAAATGTCAAAGTTTGGGTAATTAGAGAAGTAGGGTCTACATGATTAGGAATTAGAAATATTATATTGGTAATAAGGACAAGGAGTGAGGTCATAAATATTTTGTGTATTTTATTTGTAAAAAGTCTAAAAATGTGGAACCCATGTAAAATGATAAGGTTTATCTTATCTTAACAGATAAGCTTACATGTACAGATAAGAGTTAAGGTATGGAATATGATTCGTCAGAGTGGATTTCTTATCCTATCTTAGAGATAAGATGGATAAGCCTGGAAGTTCTATAAATAGAGAGGCCACCCCCCTCATTTAGCATAGAAGGAAGTAGTGAGAAATATTGTAGGAAGTGTGCGAAGGAAGCCATCAGTTTAAAGGTGTGTTGAAGAAGCCATTAAGAGGTGTAATTGTAAAGTTTCTCCCATAGTCTTGGTGAAAGGCAAGTGAAGTCAATAACACTTGAAGTACCTCATGGGTGAGATTGTAACAGTTTCATGTTAATATTATAATTTATTTTGATATTTCAGATTTGTCATCATTCTTGTCTTATCATAGTCGATGGTATTCTTGTGTTATGTTGTTGTTTTGTTTCCAGATTACATCCACCAAACTAAAGGCTGTGCATTAGTAAATAATCATAGCACGAGGAGTTCCCGGTGAAGAATTATCATAGTGCCGGATTGGTGATGACATTTTGGTTCCGTTGCCGGGACCATTCCTCGTTGGTGGATTTTCTGGAGAGATATTCCCACTTAGTCAAAAATCAATTGGAGGGTAACCTTGTTTTTACTGTGCATAGTAGTTACCATGGTAAAGTCATTTTTGCCATGAATAGTAGTTACCATGGTAAAGTCATTTTTGCTGGGAATAGTATTTACCACAGTAAAGTCACTTTTTACCGTGAATAGTATTTACCGCAGTAACTTCACTTTTTACCGTGAATAGTGTTTACCACAGTAAAGTCAGTTTTTACCGCAGTAAGTCAAGTTTTACCATAGTTTACCGTGGTCATTTCTATTTTACTGTAGAAAGGTGTAAAGTCACTTTCTATTACAGTGATTCCAATTATTTGTGCACATAAGTCTTGTTGATTGTACTTGTGGGTTGGTATTTCACGGTGGTTACTTTTGAAAATGGGAAAGATTCCTGTTTTTTCAGCTCAATCTAATGAAGATGCTTCTTCTTTCATTCAAGAGTTTAAACGATCTTGTATTTGTAATGGCCTTATAAGAAGGGAACAATGGACTGAATTTTTTCCTACCTTTTTGGATGGTTCAGCACTTAGGTGGTTTGAAACACTAGGTGATAATGTGAAAAATTCATGGGATTTATTAACTGAAAGTTTTCTTGAAGAATTTGGTGAACAACAGAAATATGCAGATCTCATGATCGAGATCACAAAGCTATCCCAAGGAGAGAAGGAGAAGATAAGGGATTATCATGCTCGTGTTCTAGAGCTAAGGAGGAAGCTCGATGCCCAGATCCGGAAGGAAGGACTAGCGGATGGGTTGATGAATGGCATGGATAATCTCCTCTGTAAGCACTTCATTCTTGGGATGAAGCCAGAGATCAGAAAACGAGTGAAGTATGACCACCCAGCTACCATTGAACAAGCAAAGGAGATTGCAAGAAGGCAAGAAGAAAGCATGGAAGAGGAGCCCAAAGAAATTGTTGCTAAAGTAGAGCCTACACCAGCACCTTTGGTCCTAGAATCCACAACCACTCCCGGTGAGCACAAATATTTCTCCTAGTACATCTACTGAGTATGAAGATCTGCTCAAAAAGATGGGTCAGTTAACTATTAATCTTCTTCAAGGAAAGGAATTTAGTTCTCAGGGAGGAGATAGAGGTCCAAAAAGAAATATTTCTGAAGTTGTTTGTTATGGTTGTTATAAAAAGGGTCATTATAAGTATAATTGTCCAGATAGAGCTTCTACATCTGGTAAAGGAGATAATGATAAAGGAAAAGCACCTGTGAATTCTTTTGATGTAGTAGATAAGAGCAGAAATAATGAAGTAGATGTGTTTGTAACAAAAAGAAAGAAAGAAAAAGATAATCAAGATGGAAATGATCCTAAGAAGATGAAAGAAGAAACTAGTAAGAAACATAGGAGAAGAAAGTTGGGTGTGCAGGATTTTCTGATTTCACAGGGGCAAGGACCATACTCCATCTTGGAAGATCTGTCCAAAAGGCCTGCAAATATTACATATGGTCAACTCTTGGCTATGTCTTCTGAGAAGAGGCGGGAGTTGCGAGGTGGACTCAATGCTCGAAGAAGGAAGGAGGTTGAGGTCCCTGTTTTGGAGGCAGAGGCAGATCCCTATGCTCCACAAGCTGAGGTATTATGTAATGGTATTTCAATTCATGATGTCTTAGTTGATGGAGGTGCTGCAGTTAATGTAATGACCAAGTCTGTAATGAATATGTTGGGTTTAAAAATTGATCACCCTTCAACACTTATGTTAAGGTCATTAAATAAAGGAAAAACTAAACCAGAAGGTGTAGTTTCAAATGTGGCAATATCTGTTATGGGTGTTGTATGTGTGGTAGACTTTCAGGTGATGAAAAATGGTACTGTTGCGTACCCAATGCTGCTGGGAAGACCATGGCTAAGGAGAGTTCATGCAAGAAACTACTGGAATGAAGGTTTCATGACACTTGGACGTGGTAGAGAGAGGGTGAAGATAAACGTGATCCCTCGACATCATAAGGCAGAACCTGTGGATTCAAGTGATGAAACTGATGATTGGACATCCTCTGATTACTCTAGTACCAGTGAAGTGGACACTGAAGATGAAGAAAGCGAGGTGGATGTTTCAGTCATGGATATCCTTCCAGTCACACCAACTCATGACCCCATAAAATTATCTGAAGAAGAAGTTGATGATCGTCTCCAACAAATAAAGATTGGTGATGCTGTGATGGAGAGTGAGAAGGAATCCTACCTCCAGCTCTTTCGAAGGTACATACACCTATTCACTTTTGATTACAAGGAACTCCGTCAAGTAAGTTGGGTAGAACATTGTATTGAGCTGGTAGATGGTGCTAAGCCCATAAAGCAAATGCCATATAGAATGAATCCTAATTTTTCCAAGACTGTAAAAGAAGAAATAGATAAGTTGCTTGATGCAGGATTCATATTTGCTGTGGAGAATTCAGAATGGGTTTCTCCCATTGTGATCTCAATAAAAAAGAATGGGAAGCTACGCATTTGTGTTGATTACAGGAAGCTCAATAAGGCAACAAAGAAGGATCATTACCCTCTTCCATTTTCAGATCAGATCTTGGACGAAGTAGCTGGCCAGGAGTGCTATAGTTTTGCTGATGGATATAGCGGCTACAACCAAGTTCGTATAGCAGAGAAAGATCAGCTGAAGACCACGTTCACCACTCCTTGGGGAACGTTTGCTTATAGAGTTATGCCTTTTGGGTTGTGTAATGCTCCAGCAACATTCCAGCATTTGATGAATAGGGTGTTCGAACCCTACATTGGGACCTTCATCAGAGTATTTCTGGATGATTTTTGCATCTATGGGAGCAAGTTGGACCACCTGCACCAGATGGAGACAACATTTCAAAGGTTAGATGAAGCACAAGCCTCACTAAACCCTACAAAGTGTGTCTTTGGATGTTCTAAAGGCATTTTGTTAGGGCATGTTGTATCCAGAGATGGTATTGGTACTGATCCTGATAAAGTTTCAAAAATCAAAGATTTACCATTTCCTATGAATAGAAGTAAGTTGAGATCATTTTTAGGCCATGTGGGTTACTATAGAAGGTTCATCAAGAATTTCTCAAAGATTGCACAGCCACTAACCCAGTTCTTGAAGAAGGATGTTACTTATGAACCAGGAAATAAGGCGCATGAAGCTTTTGGACAATTGAAGGAAGCCCTGGTGTCTTCACCTGTTTTGAAGAATCCAGATTGGAGCAAGCCATTCATTGTCTACACTGATGCCTCAGGTGCAACATTGTGGGTATATAGGGCCACATAAAAGTCAGCAACATGATACTCCCCATTTCAGTTGGCCTATGACATTGATCCAGTTCTTCCTATTGAGTTTGATATTCCCACTGTGAGAGTTATGAAAAATGAAAGGATGGATGAAAGTGATTTAGTAAAAGAAAGGTTGGTACATCTTCATTTGCTGGAGGAAATGAGAGAAATAGGCAAAGTATATAAGCCATAAGAAGAAACTGAAGCAGAAGGAATAATTTGATCAAAGATCCAGTGGTCTCCATTTAATGTGAATGACTTGGTTCTAGTTTATGATTCCAAATACAAAAAAAGAAGAAAGAGAAAATTTCTTCCAAAATGGATGGGGCCCTACAAAATAGAAGCTATGCATGAAAATGGTACGTACCGACTGGAGGAATTAGATGGCACTCCCATTACGAAATGGGTCAACCACGACAAGTTGAAGATTTTCCCAAGCACCAAAATAGTCTACTCCGAGGACGGAGTAGAAGCTAGGAAGGGGGAAGATGTCGACACTAAAATTTTCCTCCGTAATTTATATTTCATTAATGTATGTATTAGGAAAGGATGTGTACAAGTAGTTAGTAGTAGCATCTGAGAGAAGATAACGGGCTGTCGTACCGTGCCGCCAATAATGGTGGAGTACGGTAACGTCAAGTACACTAGGAGGTGTAAAAGTAAAATATTTGTCGTAAGTGGGTCCCGGTAAGTTAAAATTCAAGTTTGGGTAATTAGAGACGAGGGTTCTACATGATTAGGATTAGAAATAGTATATTGGTAATAAAGACGAGGAGTGAGGTCATAAATATTTGCGGATTTTATTGTAAAAAGTCTAAACAATGTGGACCCATGTAAATGATAAGGTTTATCTTAGCTAACAGATAAGCTTACATGTACGATAAAAGTTCACGGTATGGAATATGATTCGTCAAAGTGGATTATTATCCTATCTTAGAGATAGATGGATAAGACTGGAAGTTCTTAAATAGAGAGGCAACCCCCCATGTAGCATAGAAGGAAGTAGTGAGACATATTGTAGGAAGTGTGCGAAGGAAGCCATCAGTTTAAAGGTGTGTTGAAGAAGCCATTAAGAGGTGTAATTGTACCAGTTCTCCATAGTCTTGGTTGAAAGGCAAGTGAAGTCCCATAACACTTTGAAGTACCTCATGGGTGAGATTGTAACAGTTTCCTGTTAATATATAATTTATTTTGAATATTTTCAGATTTTCCTCATTCTAGTCTTATCATCAGTCCCCCGAGGGTATTATTGCTTTGGGTATTTGTTGTTTGTTTCCAGATTAACATCCACCAAAGAAGGTTGTGCCATTAGTAAATAATCTAGCAGAGAGTCCCGCGTGAAGAATTAGCATAGTGCCGGATTGGTGCTGCCAGACCCATCACCCGATAGTTTTAAAACATGCAAAAACCAATAGGGGTACCACTTATTCAGTATTGAATAGGGTTTAAACACAATGTGGCCACGGTGTCAGTTACCAAACATACAGCCAACCCTCATAAATTC
>JAHRHJ020002090.1:0-14920 GCA_019776745.2 Taxus chinensis | reverse complement strand
TGCCAAAGAAACTTCTTTTGTCCTTTACCTGATTTTTTCATTGGCCTACCTCATGTTGTTCTTGCGCTCTTCATTCTTTGTATGTGGTCTCTATTACAACCTTGACACCATAATTTATTATCCAACATTTTCTCACACGCTTCCTCAACCTTACATATATACTTCTACTAGGCCATTCAACTTGTATTATAGGATTCTACTTTGCATAAATCCACTTTGCATCACTCCACCCCACACTAAAACAAATGTGTAGTCTTCTACGCATACACAACCTTAGAAAAATAATGTGGTTACCAGTGCACAAGGCACAAAATGAAATAAAAATAAAGAACAAGCAACAAGAAAAGGAAAAAAAGAAAAGAAAAACATAAAGGAAAATTCTAAGCTAACTAGAAATACTTCCTTATTACAAACACCGAGAAGACTTAGTTATAGTAGGACTTCAACCTATTCCCATTGAAATGTCCTGGTAATCTTCTCCCATCCAATGCTTGTAACTGGCAAGCTCCTGAATCAAGAATGTACGAGATGATGTAGGTTCTAAACCAATGGAATTTCAACTTCCTAGGATGGCGCAAATAATTTGAATCCTATAACAAAACCATCTACCCAACCTCAAACTTCTTTTTCTTGATATTAAGATTATGCCATGCATTTTTTCATGCTTTTTCTTTCTGAATCCATCTAGCAAATGATCACCTATCCTCTAATTGTATCAACTTATCAATTCTTTCTTCTAGCACTTCTTCATTAGCTAACCCTCTTGTGTATGTTATACATAGTAATATTAACATGAATTCAACAAGTAAAATAACCTCCGCACTAAACACCAATCGAAATGGTGTGGCCTTGTTCAACCTCTTGTAGGTTATCCCGTATGCCCATAGAATGGATGATACTTTGTCATCCTAATCCTATCTTCCAACATCATATATCTTAGTCAACATGTGACTTAGTATCTTGTTACATGCCTCAGTAGTCCCATTTTCTTGAGGGTGATAAGGGGTAGTCTTATGATGGGCTACCATAAATTCTGCTAATAGAATCCTAACCGTTTCATTGAGAAAGTGCGTACCTATATCACTTGTTAAAATTAAAGGACAACCCTACCTGTTGATTATGTTCTCCCATTAAAATATAGCATATATCATTGTGGTACAATCCTTTGTAGGAACTACCTCTTTCCACTGTGTTAAGTAATCAGTACCAATGATGATATACCGCAAACCAGTCCTTCACGTGGCTAGCACAATTGGCCCTATAAAGTTTATTACCCATTTTTCAAATGGTTCAGTGTTGGCTATTGGTCACAAGGGAATTTCATCCCTCTTTCTAGGCATTCCAAGGCGCTGGAAATGGTCACATGCATTACAAAACTCAATAAAATCCTTGTAGATGGTTTCCCACCAAATCCCTACTAATAAAATCTTCCACGAGGTAGTATTTTCTACATAGTGTCCCCCCGTAATCCCACCATGCACTTCCTCCATAATTGCCATGCACTCATGTTCCAATATGCATTGGTGCAGAACCTCATCATGACCTAACTTATACAAATCTCCACTAATTAACATGTAAGGTGTGGCACATATTGCTAATTTCTTCCTCTCTAGAGACTTCATCCCTTCCGGCACCACACCTATTTTTAAGAACACCATAATATCTTCCAAATTTGAGGGCACATGTTGCGACCTAAATAGTTGTATGTTTGACATGGTATCCTCAATGCTTTGTTCATCCTCTCCCAAGTTAATCCTTAATAAGTGGTTAGGTCCTAAATTACTTTTTCATGACCTCAAAACCACTGTGAACTCAATCTATTGGAATAATAGGACCCAATGACATATGTGACCTTGCATCATGGGTTTGTTGACTAATTTTTTCAATGCCATGTGGTCCATGTAGAATATAAATAGTGTTGCCAAAAAATATGACCTAAACTTATGCAGTGTGTAGATCTTAGACAATGCTTCATTCTCGGTAGTTGTGTAATTATGTTATGTTGGTTTTAACTTTCTACTTATAAATTACAAGGGATGATCAACAATTCCGTCACCATGTTGTTCTAGTATTGCTCCCATAGTTGTCCCTGAGGCATCAACATGAACATGGAAAGGCTTATCCCAAGAAGGAACATGTAAAATGGGCATCGTGACAAGCCTATCCTTCAAAGTGTCAAATTCCTTCTATTGTGCTTCTCCCCAATGAAAGGAACTCTTGTGTTTTAACAATTCCTCTAAGGGAATGGTGATCTTGGCATACCCCTTGATGAATTTTCTGTAATACCCCGTATTCCTAAGGAATCTGTGCACTGCGCTTTGACTAGTAGGCTCTCCCAATCTCACAATAACTACAACTTTGGTGGGATCCACTAGTAATCCTTTCTTACATATAATGTGTCCTAACAGGGTTCCAAATGGAGTAACAAAGACAAATTTATTAAAGTTTAAGGATATCCTCAATTTCCAACATATCTGAAACATCAATCTTAAATTATCACAATGGTCTTTCACCAATCCATACACAGTCCAGTCATTTAGGTAAACTTGAAGAAAATTATGAATGAAGTCCTAGAATACTTGTATCATGATGCGTTAGAGCACAACAGGAACATTCTTCAATCCAAAAGGTATAAATTTGTAAGAAAAACTTCCCCATTTAGTGGAAAAAGTTGTCTTTCTCTGGTATTCCTTTGTAATCCTGACTTGGTGATACCCTGAGAATCCATCTGTGAAAGAGTACACTTTGCACCCAACTACTTCCTCTAAAATTTATTCAGTAAAGGGGGTCGGAAAAAAATAGATGGCACATACTACATTCAAATACCTACAGTCAAAACATATTCTTATCCTTCAATCCTTCTTGATACTAATGACCATTAGGCTTATCCATTTTGATTCTTCCACTGCCTCAATTAAACCAAATGCTATAATCTTATCGATTTATTCCTCGACCCATACGCATAAATTTGGATCCATCCAATAAGTCCTCTTTTGAATCGGGTGTGTACCTTCCTTCAAATTAATCTTCATCTCCCCTAAGGAATGGTGAATGCCTTTGATTTCATAGTACATGCGAGGAAACAAATAATGGAACTCACGTAATAGATCAATGACCTTTAAAACTTATTTTTTCGAACAATAGTCCCCGATGATAGATTCCTTAGGTTCTGTCTCTATCCTAATGTTAACCTTATTTATTTTCAATGGATCATGGTAGGCACATACTCGCTCATCAGCATTGTCTAAGACTTCACACATACCTTTAGAATGGCTAACATCCAAAGTTTCTATTTCCTTCTACTATGTACACCAGTTTTCCTTTTTATTTTTTTATGCACACATGCTCAAGTTGTATTTCCTCTTATTCCTCTTTAATGAGGTGCATCTCCAAATCAGGTTCACCTATTAATTCCAATAGCCTATCTTTTTCTATAGGACTATCTCCCATTGTAAAGCATTTGATTACTTACAACACCTTATCCACTGATGGTTTGGTACTCCTATATTCGAAAGCTTAAATGAGATTAGCCGCCAACTCCTACCAATTACCTATTTGATGACGCATCTTCGAATGAACATACCAAGCATGCGCAAAACCTTATAAGGTGGCATATAAATTATGCACCCATAACGAAGGTGTTAATTCTTTTGCGCTTCCCATTCTGGCCTTCTCGTACACTTGGATATGAAATGAAGTAGTATCTTTACCATGGTAGTTTTGTATGACCATGGGCGTGTTGTTCCTTAAGAACCTTACTGAGAATGAAATTATTACCTCAAGCCACTCTACGAGGTTCTCCTAATGTGTAGCCCACCAGCGTGTTGCAGTTTCGAGTATGTTGTACCTAAGCATTCCTCTTCTCTCGTCTTGATTTTCGCACTAAGATTTCATTTCTCGCAGGAAAATTTCAAGATATGCTCCCCAAGATAACTTGGTAACTTCTCTCCTCCTATACGCTTGGCCGAGTGTTCCTTTTTCACCCTTGTTAAAGATCCTATCAACTATCCTTCAATAACTCATAGGTCCCATGTGCCAAATTTTTGCATGCCACACTAGTGGTATCACTCAAGGACTGAGCATATTCAAATTGGATGACTCATGGGATGAATTATCTATGGATCCCTGATGGAACGCACATAGATTTTGTCAAGGAATTATTCTCCTAATGGCTTAGTATAGGGTGTTGACATCCCATCTATCAAAGGGATGATAACCCTTTCCTCCTTGTTTTCAAAGATGATATACCCTTTGCTAAACCATAGGTCAGCATTGTTCTTGTAACACCATAGACACCCAAGCAATGTTGGAAAGTAGTCTACCTCGGCGAGTGCCAATATTTCGAAGTCTCAGTTAAACTTGGCCCCTGAAATGGTGATCACTGAATCCTTTAGTACTCCAATGGGAATTTCTTTAGGTTTATTTTCTATATACAAAACATTCGAGGATGGCTGTAATGTGGTCTTTCCCATCTGATTCCAGGAATCTAAGGTAAGAACATTGACCTCTACTCTTTTGTCAATGAGGATATTACATAGATGCCATCTATTAACAACTGCATTTAAAGTAATCTCCTTATTAGTCAAGGCTATAAGGAGGAAGTTTTACATACAAAACCTTCCTTTCACACTCTACTCTAGTGCATAATACCTTCTCCCTCAGCCATTCTCCTAACAATGGAATAATATTCTCTTGCCTTAACATCCTACATACCTCTTTAGCTTCATCCAAGTCATCCTTAAGAGCCTTAGAATTATTCCTTTTCTCCAACTACCTTGATTTCTCCTTTACAAATTAGATCTACCCTTGGAACCTTCTAATCATGTCCCTACTATCCTTATACACCTCCTTCTAATGAGCAGGGTCTAAATATTTTCCATGTACCACTTTCTCTCTTGAAACTAGCATCTTGTTTCGCACAGAATGTTTCAGTTCTTAGAATAGAGTTGCTTCTATCCTTTCATTCTTTTGAGAAACAGATAAGGGTTAGGGCTAGGAGGAATACCTGTTGAATGTTGAGAGGGTGTGCGCGTACCGTAGAGAGAGATCAGATCGATTGAAGAACTCCTTTTTGTCTGGGAAGGACTACCTGCAAGTAAGAATACAAGACCACCAGATTTTAGTTAGACAATAAATGAGGGAACTGCCTTGGGCCCATGAAATATTAGACTTCCTTTCGAAGGTGGTTAGTTCCCCTTTTAATACGAATTAACACAAATGATAATAAAGAAGCTATTGCAAAATCACGATTTAGGTGCCTCGTTACAAAGCAATAGAGACTAAACTACCAATAATAAAACGTCACGTTGTTTGTTTGGTCAATGGTCGTTGATACGTTCAGCTCGAGTTACAGGGATAAACCAGATTGGATCTGAGGTTGTTAGGAGACAAATAGGTGAGAGGAAGGTTTTGGGTATAAGTCACAGTGACCGATGCCAGTCACTGGATAACCGACCGCGGTTTAGAGAACCGCTGCCGGTAGGGGATAACCGACACCGGTAGGGTCAGTAATCTAGGTGCTCCTAGAGGGAGGTTGGTTGCAGGGTGATTGTGGGGTTTTTAAGACTGGTGGATGGCTGAGGGGAATAGTGAGATGACAGGGAAGACTCAGAGTGTGATAAAACTATCTTCTGGGCAATACAAGGCTGTATGGATGAAGGTTAAGTGCAGGGTGCCGGCAGGTGGTAGATCTAAAAGTGAGCTTATAATTACTATCAATCAAAAGACTCAGGAAATGGTGCTTAGAAACATACAAGACACTACTTACTCATCCTTGATGAAGATTCAGGTCCAAGGAATGTGGTAGTGACAGTAAGGCTCAGTTGGGATGATCTGGTATTGGAAAACGAGCTGATGAAGCTATCCTCAGTCTTTTCCAATGCTTGAACGGGGGTGACAGCAATCCAGTGGCTCAGTTGCAGTCTTCGGCTCGATGCTCTTCTCTTTTCTTCACTTGTCTCTGCTCTGCCAAGTGAATTTTGGATCCTTCCAATGAATTCCCAATCCTTTGTTTTTGGTTGGGGGAGGTCATTTACAGGGAACCGATGGCGGTTACGTAACCGATGGCGGTCGAGTAGGAACCGATGTCGGTTAAGTCAAAGTGGGCTATTTTTAGTAAAATAGCCAACTTTCCCTCCTTTTCTCCCGAGAGATTAGTTGTGGGCTTGGTCAAGTCATTATTAGGTTGGTTTTGGTGCGGGTGAGGGGTAATTAGTCATGGGTGTGGATGTAGACCAAGTTATAGGTCTTAATTAGGTTAGTTTAGGGTTAGGGCTAGGTCATGATGAGGTGGCAAAATGAGGTGGCAGGTTTGAAAATGTGGATTTATTAATTATAAGGTAATTAATAAATAATTGTGCAAGGTTTAGGTGGTGAGGTTAGGTTGTGAAATGAGATGCGGGGCACAGGGTGTCATAAGACATAAATTTGGTGTCTACATTAGCCCCTTGTTGTCGTGTAGCTTGTCTTGTAAAGCTGCACTGACAATAATAAGAAGTGGTTACTCCCGTTAAGGGTATAGGTAATCCCCCTCAAATCTATCACAGATTGAGGCGACGTGAAATCAGGGATAGGGTTGATAAAGGGTGAATGGTGTGGAGATGATGGGAAGATGGTGGGGTAAGTTCAAGGAAGCAGACACACGTTGAAATGCAGTAGTGCGACCAGGGTACATGATTTGAAGAGCAAACAAGCAATTCATAGGAAAAGGTCGATAGTTTATCCAAACAAGGGTGATATAATCCTGGTATCCAAGGCATAGGAAGTAGCTCCAGGGGATATAACGGGTAAGGTACAGGAACATTTAGGCATGTTCGGTAGTACCAAATGGTTGGTTTGGTTGAGATAAACGTCACGGTCTTGGTCTAGGCAAAGTTGGTCGACTGATCAAGTCAAGTACCCTAATCATGCTAAAACACGAACAGGTGAGCTCGATTGAACAAAAATCTACATGATGGGTGGATAAAATTGTAATTTGTTGGTTTTGGGCAGGTATTTAATTGGTGTGGCTTTGGGTCAGGCCAATTGATTAGTGAGGGCCATGGGTCAGGCCTGATTGGTTGGGTGCGGCCTTGGGTCAGTCCTGATTGGTTAGTGAGGGCCGTGGGTCAGGCCTATTGGTTGGGTGCGGCCTTGGGTCGGGCCAAATTGGGTCGGGCCTGAATTGGTTGGTTGCGGCCTTGGGTCGGGCCTGAAATGGTTGGTTGCGGCCTTGGGTCAGGCCAGATTGGTTGGTTGCGGCCAAATGGTTGGTTGCGGCCTTGGGTCGGGCCAAATGGTTGGTTGCGGCCTTGGGTCGGGCCAAATGGTTGGTTGCGGCCGTGGGTCAGGCCAAATGGTTGGTTGCGGCCATGGGTCGGGCCAAATGGTTGGTTGCGGCCGTTGGGCCAAATGGTTGGTTGCTAATTGGAGTCAAAATAAGGCAAGTCAGCAAAGCCAGGGAGAGGTGATGGGGGTAAAAGTGGAGATTGGTGGACAAGGGCGGGAGTTAGGTGAAGGAAGTAGGGAACCGATATCAGTTATGTATAACCGATATCGGTTAGAAGACCGATACCGGTATTCTAGGGCCGAAATAACCGGTATCGGTTATAGGCCAAAACCTATAAAAAGAAAAAATACAACATGTCATTATCACTTTGTTAATTTGAGCACCCCATTTTGTCTTGTCTGAGGTGTGAAGTGATTGTGGTGATTTTGTGGGCTGAGGTGGCATTATTTGAGTGGAGGAGTGAGTGGTTGGTAGACCCCAGTGATCAAGAGGCAGAGTTTGATTGGTGGAGAACCCAGCTGAGGAAATTTGGGGCCATGGCACAACCCAGAGGAGTAGGATGTGTTGGACCAACTGGACCACTGCCACCTATCCCACCATGATGAAATGTAGTCATACCGGTAGGCTCTAAGCTCTTACCTATGTGAATTTGATGAGTTTAACTTAGATGTGGGTTTGGGTAGGAATCCTAATTTTAATAAAATAAGGAATGAATGGAAGGTAATGTGTAAAATGGAGTGGGTAGGTAGGCTAGTTTCCAAAACGGCAGGGTGGGTAGGTTTGTAGGGTTTTCTAGTGGGTAAAAGGGGAAAAATAGCAAAAAATATTTTTTGCGGGCCGTTTTGGGTTCGGCCCCGGAATGGGACAGTGACCGATGTCGGTCACTGGGCGGCCGACATTGGTCAAAAAAATAATTTGTATATTTGGGTAAATACCGAATAGGTCGACCGGCGTCGGTACACATGGTGGCGGTCGAGGGTGATCGTTACTGGTCATCATGGATAGGAGTTATGGTTTTTGTTTGTTGTTTAGAATTTAGTCGTGTTGTTTTGTTTGTTTGTTTGGGGGTGAAGGGGGAGGGAGTAGAGTTGATAGGAAACGTGATTGGGGTGGGGGGAAATGGGGTTGTTGGGGGGCTAGTTTGGGTAGGATAGATTAGGTGTTGGGTATGAAGTAGGAGGTGTTAAATTGGTGGGGGTATAATTAGATGGCTAGAGTAGATCGGGGTGGTTGGTAGGGTGTGAGATAAGTAAAGGGGATATCGTAGATGTATAGGGTAGATAGGTGGGTGTAGATGTGTGTTGTAGAGTCGGGTTAAAGTGGGTATAGAGAGTTAAGGTAGGTGTTATTGTAAAGGGTAGGCCTGATGAAGTGGGTTGTTTTTGCAGGCACGCCAGCAGCTTACGATGCGGGATCGGATGCCCCCGCTATTGAGGCGGATGCGGCCACATGTGTCCGCAGCGTAGTGGGGCATCATGCGAGAGGTTGGACTCGGCAGAGTCCAGCGGTATAGGGCTGTGGATAGGGACCACAGCCTGATGGTTTCCCTCATCGAGAGATGGGATCCGGCAACCAATGTCTTCCATCTCCCTACTGGAGAGATGACGATTACTTTAGAGGATGTATATCGCATCTTGAGACTGCCGATCATAGGTGAGGCAGTGTTCCAGGTGGATGCGGAGACAACGATGGATAGCATCCTACATGTATTCGGGGATGCAGCCCCATTGTTGACCTATCACAGCATGCGAGCATTGCCTATGGTGACATGTATCGTGCACACCGACAGGAGACACGGCTTGCCATGTTGATGATGATAGGTATCACCTGCTTCACCCTCCCAGACTCAGAGGGAGGCCGCTTCCCACGGGCTTTGATGGGAGTTTTGCACGAGATGGTAGAGGAGCATACATGCTATGCCTGGGCACCAGTGTATCTGGTGCAACTATACAGAGAGTTGTGGGGTTATCGCTGTATGCGGCGATTTGGTATTTGCTCTACATTTTTGTTACACTGCTGGGCATACGAGCACATCATCTGTATACGACCAGTAGGGATGCCCCAGTAGCCAGGGCCACAAATTGTATATAGATATGGATTTCAGAGGTGGTTGGGGGTCGTGGGCCAGCCACGAGCAGTGCTTGCAGGATGGGATGTGGCCTACTACCGTCATATGTTAGAGGGCTTGACCGCACTGGACATTATATGGAGGCCCTACAGAGGCCATCAGCCCCGAGGAGGAGCCCGAGCACAGATGCGCTGGATCCAGTATAGCTTCTGGATAGCTGGACGGAGGCCCGGAGAGTATGAGCGGATACCCCTAGAGAGGGTACGACGGTAGTTGGGCTTGCGACAGGATGAGCCACCTCCCTTCCCACAGTACCGGAGGGATGATGTAGAGGCCCCACTACCTACACCGCAGCCAGTTGACCCCGACTGGGTAGCAGAGAGACCGGCTGATGATACAGTGGATGATGCTGGAGTGACAGGGGCCTTTTTGGTTTGGTGGGCAGGGGAGAGAGCAGCCAGGAGAGCACAGCCCGCACAGCCAGATTTGGCGGCTGTTATAGCAGAGAGGGACCGGCTCTTAGGACAGGTGTAGTTATTACAGGGGCAGCTTGCTACTGCACAGGCACAGATTGGGGTGCTACAGGGGCAGTTAGCCCAGGCACAGGCTCAGGCACAGCCACAGGCACCAGTACAGCCATAGGCATAGGCACCGCCGCAGGCACAGACGTAAGTACAGGTACTGCCACAGGAACAGGGTGTACTGGTAGGATAGGGGCCACTACTAGTAGGAGTCGGGGGACCAGCCCCAACAGCCATGGTGGCACGGGCCCGCTATATGGAGGCGAGAGCGGAGGCCCGGTATTATCAGGACGTCCTTGATGGTACCGGGGCTGACTATCAGCCATATGCGGCACACAGAGCCAAGACATCTCGGAGCCAAGAGATCCCAGGGAGGTGCAGCCATAGCCGATGGGTCTGTTACAGGGAGGAGGTGAGAGCCAGCACAGGGACCAGTAGGGAGACAGGCCGAGGGTGGTGGAGAGAGCTAAGACATCGGGGGAGTGGTGATGGGTTTTTGATATTGGATATAGACACCGGTCTGTGAACCGGATATGTATATAGAGGCCTGCGTGCCCACATATGATTTATTTATTCATTTTGATTGTATATACCGGCCTGCAAGCTGAGTACATGTTGTATAGTTGATACCGGCCTACGAGCCGAGTATATTTTTGACATGAGAGACTAGCCTGTGAGCCGAGTCGAGATTTTGACAGGGATAGCGGCCTGCGTGCCAGCTTTGTATTATTTTTAGATCACAGAGGCCCCCATGTAGGGCAAGTTGTATATTTTGTCATTGATATATATAGATGATGATTTTGATGCACATGGTGTGTAAAAAAAATGTCTTATGTGTTTTTTCAATGATTTTTGAAATTTAATGTATATAGATGATGAGGTTGATCCACATGGTGTGTAAATGGGTTTGATGTATAATGTCTTATGTGTTTTGTCGATGGTTTTTGAAATTTAATGTAGATAGATGACATTGATGAAATTATGATAATATGTATATGTGTTGATGGGATATTGATGACAAATATTGATAATGATGTTGTTATGCAGGAAAAAGAGACGGGCGCCACCAAAAAATTTGTAAAAAATGAAGAAAAGGCCTAGGTTTAAGCAAAGGGAGACATATGACCGATATCGGTTAGCTAACTGATGCCGGTAGATATATGACCGATACCGGTTAGGTAACCGATATCGGTTATGCTAAAACAAGCTTTTCTAAAAATAGAAAATCTTGGGAGAACAACTTGAGTTCTTATTTTTAGAGGCATGCAATAAGTTAAATACGAGGATGCGACGCTGTTTGACGACTGATACAAATAATTGCATGGGAGAATTGAGTGATAAGGAGGAAAGAGATAGGTAAAGTGATTGTGGACTGAGATTAAGAAGGAAGAAAGAAAAGTTATATTGAAGAGGGTGGTGAACATGGCTGGAGAAGGAGAAGCATCCAACAGGCAGAGACGAGAGGGAGGACAGTTTCCACCGCAAGCTGCTGTGTCCCAAGAGGTAAACTGTTTGGTTGGAATTTAATTCTTGCATGTTTTATGACTAGGATGAGAGAAGGGAATTGGATAGAGACGAGAAAGAAAAGGTGATAGGTAAGGGTTTTGGGATGGGGTGAGTGTTATGGGGTAGGTAAGCAGGGGTTTCGAGTATGTTTGTAGGCGTAGAGATGAGTAAACGAGTACAATAATTATCGTAGGGGATGTTTTTAAGCAGGCTGTATATGATTGACAGTGACCGGTATCGTTTAGAGATAACCGGTATCGGTTAGATAACCAGTATCCGTTATCTATAACTGATATGGGTTACTGTATGAAATTCCAGAATGTGAGAAAAAAATACTTGGGGATTTGATTTATTGAATGGTTTGTTTGTTGGTTTGATGTATGCAGGCAGAGGCCGGGTTAAGGATGAATGATAGTGTTCCAGCTTTGTTGTCATGAGTCCGAGCGGATGTAACACCAGTTGAATGGTCATTGATAAGCCATGTGGGGTTAAGTGGAATCCGCTATTATTCACGAATCACACGCAATCATGCTATGTTGCAGGCATTGATTGAGAGGTGGAATCCAGAAAAGAATACCTTCTATCTGCCAACAGGGGAGATGACAGTGATGTTGGAAGATGTGTTTAGAATTTTGAGGCTCCCAATTACAGGAAGACCAGTGTATCAGGCAGTGCCTAGCGTGGAGCGGGGAGTAATAACAACAGTATTTGGTTCAGCTGCACGAGATTTGACATAGTGAGGTTTGACATTCACTTATGGTACAATGTATGCAACACACCTTGAGGAAACAAGGTTGGCAGTGGTATTAATGATAGCGGTGGGGTATTATACATTACCGAGGGTGGATGGGGAAAGATTTCTAAAAGCATTGATGTGTATTATTTGGGAAATGATAGAAAGGACCGTGACTTTCGCATGGGCACCTGCATATCTTGTGGAGCTATATAGGGTTTTATGGGCCTGTAGGTGAAATCACAGGATGACACTGGATTGTGCATACTTATTACATTGTTGGGCCTATGAGCGCATTGTGTGTGTGTGACCAATAGGCCAACCAATCTAGGAAAGAGAGACAGGAGTGTAGAGGTTGGGATTCAGACAATGGGTCCAGACAGAACAAGAGGTGAGGTCCCAGGTCGTGATAGATGACATCGAGTATTATAGGTAGGTATGGGAAATGGTGACAATTACGGATATTCGGTGGAGGCCTTACGGGAACTATATGGTGACAGACAACATAGCTGAGGAGTTGAGGGGTGTAGAGTGATTGAGGTGGATCGCAGGGCATAGGCCAGGTCAGTACGAGAGGATTCCTCTAGATCACGTGCGGTGAAATTTTGGATTTTTTCAGGATATACCTATGGCTTATAGGCCATACATGAGGATCGATGCTGAGGCATCATTCTCACCTCCCTGGCCGACACCTCCAGAAGGGCCAGAAGAGATAGCAACCGATTGCAAGGTAATGGATGCGGGAGCGACAAAGGCCTATAGATTATGGTGGGTAGCAGAGCTGCGAGGTGTACATGAGAGGGCCGATCGTCCTGACATAGCTATGATTATAATGGAGAGAGATCACCTACAGGATTTGGTTCACCAGCTTCAAACACAGGTGAATGAGACAACGAGATTATTAGAGATTTAGCAGTTACGAGTGGAGAGACTAGAGGCAAGATTCCTCCATGCGAGAGGGCATATTCGTATGTTATAGGAGATGTTGGTGGATCAGTGGGAGGAACCAATAGCAGTGATCCCTTTGAGGATGGAGAGGCTAGATGAGTGGCGTCGACGATCGCAATCACCACCTGATTCGGGAGGAGGCACAAGAGTCTAAGTGGATTTTATAGGAGTATAAGAATAAATAAGGATGCCGACCTGCACGTCGATGATAGAGAAGATGTATTTGTTTAACATCTAAATAAAACTGAATATGTATGTTGATTTGAGTTATGATAATAATAAGAATGGTTGTGTTTTGAATGTTTTTTTTTTTTTACAAAGGATAAAGATGAATGTGATCTAATAGAAATACACAAAATTTTTTATATTTACAACACATGATAGGCTATGGTAGGGGATGGTCGAGCTAACCTTGGGAGACCCCATGTCTCCTAAGTGCTGCTTACATAGCCCATTGCTCAAAGCAATGAGGGGCCTCAGACCGATGTAGTTCTCCCTTAGGACCAGGGAGAGGTGAATTCAGGCAATTTGGTTGTGGTTAGGCAATTTGTTGGTTGGTAAAAAAAATATTGATATTGGTAGGGTAATGTTGTTGGTGTTGGTAAGGAATTGGTGATGTTGGTGTAGGTATAGGTGAAGCGAAAGTTAGCTTACCCAAGTAGTAGGGAATTGTGTCTTGATTAAGGTCAACACATAATCCTAGATTCGAGTAAAAGAGGCAAAAATGTCTCATAGTTGAGAAGAGCTAAACAAACCACATATAAACGTAGGATAAGCTTGAATCTCTAGGTACCTTGCATATGCGAGAAGTTGATAGGTGAAAAGAGTTGTATAATCACAATATATCAAATATATGTCACATCCCTTGAGTTTTGTTGCTTTGACGAATGGTGAGGTGAGGTGGTTGATATAGCTGGGGTGCAGAGAACTTGTTATAAGGTGATTATTCTGATGAAAGAGAATCAAACCTAAATAGACAAGTCCATGACTCAAATGTGCTTTGGAATATTGCTTTTTACTTTTTTTGGATATAGACTGATCGATGTGGGAAGTCTACATGGGATATATATTTTGTTGTTCTTGAGGTCTTCATGAAGCTGATCAATGCGAGAAGCTTCTGATAAAGGCTGACTTTGTATAGCTGTCCTTCAAGGGAGCAGTCTATTTATAGTAGCAGATGCGGTTTTTGTGTATAGCTGTCCTTCGGGGAGCAGTCTATTTATAATAGTAGAAGTGGTTTTACACATAGATGTCCTTCGAGGGAGAAGTCTATGTATAACTTAGAGGTCTAGATGTCTGTTTGGCATGAAGCATCTAGTTTTGTAGAAAGTTTGACTCAAGAATATCCCATAAGCGTATAATTGAGAACGTGTTATTTTGATACTTTTAAGTCATGGACCTGACTAAAATAGGGAAGGCATCTTTAAGAGGAGGTGATGACCAAGCTACGTGAGCTTGACTCTATTTTGAGATGTATGAAACAAAGTGTATGAGGTGGTAAATGAGCTCAAGAGACGAGCGCAAGGTAGATAAGAAGTGATATAACACTAAATTCAACAGTAGAATGGTCAAAGATGCAAGTCATTAAGGGGTTTAGGTTCAGGTTTACCATTAAGCAAAGCTAAACGATAAGTGCCTGATCCGTAAGTGTGAGTGATAATGTAAGGCCCAATCCAATTTTGAGCAAATTTTCTGTGTTTGCTCTTTTCGAGTTTGGTTACATGTTGATTCTCTTAGAGGACAAGATCACCAGCCTTAAAGGTATGCTCATGAGTCACTTATCATAAGCACGCTTGATGCACTTTTGATAGATTTGAAGGTGGTCAAGAGCTGTAAGACGACGCTCGTCGCTCTAATTGGGTTAACCGCTCTTGGCG
>JAHRHJ020002089.1:0-14922 GCA_019776745.2 Taxus chinensis | reverse complement strand
AGGTTGAGAAGGGGGAGAGTTCACATATTAAGAAGTATTTAGATGCATGAAGAGCAAGGTGTAACCCCACAAAATGGTAGGAAAATCACCGTCATCTCTCTCCACACAGGATACCACTGATGCCAAAGTGTAGAAGAATGGTTGAAGTTGGAGACGAAGTAGAGGATTCAGGGGAGAGGAAGTGTGCATCTCCTCACACTACTCAAACAAGCAGATGAGCAACAAAATGAGTAAAGACCCAAAAATATGAAGAGATGAAGGAAAGAGAGAAAGAGAGAAGGAAACCTTCGGATCCATACCATATGACTGCTCAAAGGGGTAATGGATAGAATCCTAAACTTGAAATACAATTCTAAGGTCTTAGATCGAGAGGATGAGGGGAACATAGTGCACCACTCATGGCTAGAGAGGACACAGTAAAATAATCCGCACGCGTTTCCAGAGCACTGTAGAACAAAAGGATTTATGTGGCTAGGAATAAGGATGGGATAGCGCCAACCATTTACACTAGAATAGAAAGAAAAATCTCGTTCAATGCACAACCCAATGGAGTATGAGTCTTGATTTTGATGTATGTGAGGAGTCATGTGTGTAAGAGGATATGAAGAAGACCACATCAAGCTAGGGCAAATAATAGTTAAAACCTATTGTTATCTCAGATGAACAGGGTTAGCAAGTGTTAGTAAAAGGTTTCTACTGAGGTTTTTGCAGGAAGAAACATGGATAAGGCAGCAACAATCAGAGCACTGCATGAGGAGTTGAAGATGAAGTGATGCCAATGATAGTGTGCTTGACCAAGAGAAGGCTGGGAGTCTCAAAATATAGGTGCGGAGAATTGGCATGGCACATTGCCATTGGAGATCATGGAGAAAGGGCACCCAAATCTTAAATCTAAGGTACTAGAAAGAATTCCCCTCGGCAAGCATCATGTTAGAGATTTGGTGGAATTGGTATTGGAAGAGGGACATAAAGTAGAAAATGCCAAAACCAAAAGATATCAGGAAGAAGAGGTGTAAAAGGGCTGAGAATACAGTAGTTAGAAAGATTGCATTATATGAAGGCTACTGACCAAGTGCTCTAAGAAGAGAATTTGAAAAAGGTGGATATGTGTCTTAAATATAAGATAGAAACTAGCGGTTGTTTGTGATCAAGGTAAGCTCTGGAAGAAGATTAAGCGGTCTAGAAGGATATGAAGGAGATACCTTGGACGGACAAGAATGGTTAACACTGTAAAGAAAAAAAGTGCAAGCAACCCTAGCATCAGCACCAAGAGCCGCATAAGGAAATATTATAGAGTTGGAAAACTATCACTCAATATGGATGCGCTGAAGGAAAACCTACTGGCCATGTCCAACATATGTTGGTATTACAGAATGAACAAGGTGAAGCTACCCAAGATGAACTGAGTTCTATTATTGTGGGATTTATACCAGAGAGTAGGTAGAAGAATCATCAAAAGTGGCAGGCTTGGAGGCAAAAATAAAGGAGTATCCATATTTGATATTCAAAGTGATACAGAGGAGGTTGCCTCATAAAACATTCTTTATTAATCTAAATTTTCGTATTCTTTCCATTCAAATTATTTACTTTAGTTGTAGAGATAAAAAACTTTTCAAGAAGACAATGAGATTAGTGTGGAGTAATGTGATCAGATAATACTGTTAGAGATCACATATAATTCCAAGTGGGAAGAGAAGGCCAGGGATCAGTGTGCGGAGGGACAAAAAAGAATACGCCGCGAGGACTTTTCGCTTTCGGGACTTAGCCGTTTGAGCATGAAGACCTATTTTTAGAAGATGGTACAGAGAACATTTAAATGAGGTAGAGATGTGTACTACACCATGCATTTTCTATCCTTAGAGACTTGATTGAAGTGTTTTGCATGGAGACCAAGTAGAATAGGATTCTCACTTCAGTTAACTGGTAAGAGAGTCTCTAAATAGTACAATGCATGTGTGGATATTTCCTCTATAAATGCCACATGGGCTGGGACTATTAAGTAGTTACAACCTATTTTTTGAATAGATAAGTGTGATGGAAGTGGAAAGCCACACCCTATATATGATGTGGAATAAATAGTATTTGAATATATAGGTATATACAGAGCCTAAGAGGTAGATAAGGATATATTGCATATGACTGGATATTGTATCAATCCAGCATGCATTGATATTTGATTTCAATAGGTAAGGAGCTTCTAGTTTATTAAAGATGCGAATATTACTGCTAAATCTAAGTGTTGTTCTTGGGTGTAATTAAGTAGTGCATGTTCTTGAGTCAATAGATTATGTTAAAGCTTGTTCTTCATAGATCTGAAATACTGGCATGATGCATTAGGAATGGTGGATTAGTTTATTGATTCTATATATTCTTCTTCATCACACTGACATCTACTACAGAAACCCTACGAGGGACCCGGTACCTTTTGCGTGCTTCGGGTGAGGACTCAGTCAGCTGAGTGATGTGCCAGCATGACTCGGGTGGTATCTATAAATTCGAGGTTGCATCACGGGCTTACTCACTTAGGTACTCGTTACTTTAGGGGCCCAACAACTAACATCATAGTGTATTCATATACATACTAGTACTCACACATACTCCCTAATTTCAAAAACCACACTTTATATGCACTATAATAAACAAGGAGGGGCATTCACCTATATTTATACTCAGTGGGACTTTCCTTCACTACCTACATGCACATTTCTAACAAAATAGGTATGCTAACAAATTAAATTTCATGTTTTAATAATTTTTCTTTTCAAAATTTCAAGTTTATAAATAGCTTCTTTAATTCATAATTATCATCCAGTCATGTGTTGTATTTTACCTTCTCTACATTGTGCTTTCTGATCCTTTGCTTGGTGCTAAGTCATCTGATTTTTCTCATTTTTTGGATCTTAATTGAGTGGCACTTCGACCCTTCTTTTCATTTGTAGCCACATCTTTTAAAATCAGTAAGTCCTTGATCCTCTACATGCATGCATGTGAACCTTCAGTGTTGACCTTTTTCTGCGTGTGTGCACCCCTGGGCACACCCCTTATTTTTGGTCCCTAACCTCTGCACATGACTAGTGTTAAACCCATTTTTCACACACTTAAACAATGGTTTGCGAAAAATCTTACGATAATCCATAGAAGAAATTATACACAAGAAACAAAAGATGAAAAATAGATAGTATTAAAATAATATTAATTAACAACACCAATTATATGGAAAAATGAGAAATCAAAACATTGAGGTGATGACAAATCAAGATACCATGCGATTAACACCGACAAACTTGAAGTGGGAAAAATGTATTATCATTAAGTAATAAAATGACCATATCTTGAAATTTTGAAATTTTATTTTACAAAACAAAATAGGTATATTTTACTTTGCTAATTGAAAGAAAAAACTGGAGGGAATTTTTCTTAAACGTGTTTATTTGTTTTATTATTCCCTAATTACTAATAATAGTATATGGAATTATGAAAAGTCTTGCCTAAAATTAGGGAACGGATATACAAAGTGTTTTCATTTAAAAAGTAAAATATTTGAAAAACAACCTCAAAAGGATAATTAAAATAGATTCATATGCTTGAGATATGAAACAAAAGGTGAATGATAAGTGGAGAATAGAAAGTGACAAAGAGTAGGGACAAACCATGAAAACCCTAGGATAATTATACAAATTAGATTTAGAAAGATGATATATTAAATCAGAGAGTGGATTTGAAGATAAATGTAGATATAAAATGTAGAGAACTAGGGCGTTGGCGATTAGTAGCATAATAACAAGAACAAAACGATCTAGATTAGGTTAAGGGTCTGATCAAAAGTGGATTAACCACATGATTTAACACCTAAAGGTTAAATTTATATGGGTGTGGGGATAGTAACCCGATGTATATTATCATAATCAACTAGTTTCTAAATATAGTTGTAGAGTAATATCAGGATAATACATGAACAAATTAAATAGTGAGACAAATGAAAAAAAAAAATTACCAGCGAGAGAGGAGAATAAGAATAGTGCCTATTATAGGATTGTGTTTTTGATCTGAGGCTAACCTAATGGATGGAAAGGGATGGAAATAGTCTGACATATATTTGTATCTAAAATTGTGTCATACGGAGTTCCTATATTCAATGCGTATGGCATAATTTCAAACTATAGCTTTATGGCCTTCTGTATGATCATTTCCCTTTGTACTTTCATCTCTTGAAAATTTATGGGTCTACACACTACTTCGTGATATTTCCTATATTCGAATAAGGACCTTCTACATTGTGTGATGCAGTAGCCCAAATGTGATGGAGTCTTTAAAACACCCTAGGATGGTTGTGAGGGAGTCATACCAAAAGAAAATTTTTTAAAGAGTTGTCGTGAAATCTGTATACCAGTCGACATTGGCCATACTCTAAAGAGGGCTGCAAAACACACGTCTTTCTCACCTAGCATGGATGATCTATAATATAGTAAAAAAAATTGTAGCAGACCTTATAACAATGTAATTTTACTTGAACATTTAACCCTAGATTTACTTGTCGTTGATAATGTATACCTTTTGGGCGGCATATCTGAGGGATAACTACCTAAAATGAGTATGCATAGTATATGAAGCTCAAACAAAGGTATTCTGGATTATCTTTTATTATAATTGCTCTTACTTCTTTTCACATTCAATTACTAGATGTATAGTAAAGAATTTTCCTATTTAATGAGAGATGAATAACCTGCTTATCATGGGTTATAGATTTGAAAACGCAGGTAAATCGATATAGGATTTGGAATAAAGAAATGTCAAATTGAGAACAAGTGACATTGGAGGGGAAAGGCAAAGAAATGAAAGTTTCCATATTGGCCCATAGATGTACAAATTCTATTAGTGTTGGATACAGTGTGGGTGATTTAAAAAATAGAATTGATAATAACGAGGTATAACTTGATTGGGATGAATTAATATGACAAATATGAAAAGATAGGTTATGGTCAAGAAAGAATGAGGAGCGTATAGTAGGGATGTCATAATTTAATAAATTGGTTAAAAATGTGGGCTAGTGTACAAAATGTTGTAAAATTGTATTGTTACAACGACATGAATTTCCAAAAAGAGTGTCGACAGTGAGTTGTTTTAATAACTAAAAATCTCACGTTATGTATCTTACATAAGTATGTTCAATAATATATGTAATAGTAAACCGTACAAAATATAAAAATACCCAGAAACATTAATCTAATGGTCAGTATTCATAACATCCCCTAGTGTCATTGGTATAAAAACAGTCACAATATCAACTAACAATATGCCTAACGTTGGTGACATGATCGATTTTTGTGCTTGTTGATCTGGATTCAAAAAAATAGATCTCCTTAACTGGGTTTTTGTAGGTTTTCCAAAAAACATGCGCATGAATATGAACACACTTAATATTAACCTTAAGTTATATGGTTTTATGATCCCACAAAACCTTTTTAATATTTGTGATAGCATTACTTTGAATACTAAAAGTATATTAGACAGAAATGGATATAGTTGAGATTCCAACAATCCTTTTGGATGTATATATTTAGTATAATGTGAAAATAATAGAATGTATAAATAATATTTTTTTGTGCATAGTAAGAGAATTATGAAAAGCCTTTAACTATACAAGGAGATGAAAGGATTTGTAACTCAAAAATCATCTTATTTTTATTAAAAACTATGTAAGCCTATTACAAAGGGTTGATCTTGGTGTCCCGATGCTATTTTTTCCTTTTTCAATTAATTGATCTAGTACCAAAATAACACTAAATAACCTACAGAACATGAGGGTTTATGGTACCTCAAATGTGTGATGGATGGGGTGCAAATTAGTATAAGATGGATCCTCATTGAAATTGGATGAAACTACAAAATAAGAAGAACTAAGAGGAAAATTGAGTAAATGGTATATGTGGGGGCTACTCAACGAAGTCGATTCCAGTAAGTGTTACCTTCTTTTCATGGATGTTAACCCACATTTGATAAAAAAAAAGTGAAACAAATTAAATATGGCTAGATTGCATGTAAAAATTGATGAGTAGAAAAATATTAAAGTAACAAAAATAGATGAAAAAGTTGTGATCTAATCTAAATGAACTTGAAATAAACTTACCTGGCTAGGTCGACAATGACCCAGACTGCACAGAGGCAGGTCAATAGTGACATGTGCTGGTGGATCTAGAAAACAAGCTTCGAAAATTCATATCTGCAAGAATTTGAGTGCAAGCAAGGAGATCACAAAATCCTTGTGGAGAACTCTGATAATAACCTGAAGAGGAGGATCAGAGAAACAAAAATATGAAAAGGTATGCAAGAAAATGAAGATTGGGATGGGTTGGATGAAAACATGACTCGGACTGACGGCGGATTGGGTTGGGTGGGCAGCGATTAGAAGTGCAGACAGAACAATTTGTGGATGACAGAGGAGTAGGAAGAAAGATTTGAGAATTAGGAACAACAACAAAGTAGAAGTAGACACTTGAGAGAAATCTAGAAACAGAAATTATGGTGACACAGGGACTAGGTAGATGACGATTTGACCTGGATGCGACGTGATGACAACATGGGCAGTGCAGCACAAAGCCAAAGGTGGATAGGCTAAATGAGAAACATGTAAGAAAAATGAGCTGGAGAGAACAAGATGAGAGTAATGAATTCCTGATAGTAACTAAACCTTGCAAGATAGTTAGATGTTGATAAGATAATAACAATGATATAACATATGATAGACATAGATAATCACAATAATCAAAGTAAACCTCCCAAAATCTCACACAAGTTTTGTGACAGGCAAGATGCAATGGACTGCTAAGAGGGTTGATATAACTTCAAGGATTACTCAAAGTTGAACATACAGTTCACACAGTGAAAGAAATCTTGGGTTGCATGTATCGTTTTGTAAGGGGGGTGGAATTAATCTTATAGGATCGATGGTGCAACCCATCTAGGGTCATCCGCTGAATCTGTAGGAAATCTATTCATTGGATAGTAAAAATCACTTGATTTACTCGAAGCTATGGGGCTTTTTAGATATTAGGATAAGTGTACTTTAAAGCATGTTGACGAGCAAGGGTTATTTGGGGAAGTGTCATGGGTAGATAGGAGATAAATATGGGTAGGATAAATGCTATAAAAATTGTAGGGATGTAGATTTATGTAGTTAGGGATAAAAGCATGCCAAAGAAAGCCAATTAAAAGTAATTATCAAATAGGAAGAGATGAAAGCTAATTAGGGATAGTTAGCCAATTTAAGTTAAATTAACAAGAATTGATTAATAATTAAAGGCGATGGGATAGTATATGGTCATTTAAATGAGAATAAATGAATTTAATTAAAATCTAGTCTAGGACTATGGTGGAGAATGGTGAAACGCACGTGCAATCGAGGGTAGAGATACCAAATTTTGGTGTCTACATTTTCCCCTATTTTCGAGCGGTTTATGCTAGCAATCCATGATACAAAAATGATGAGATACATAAAGTAGAATTAAGACTAATTAAAAATTGAAGATTATCTCCCCCTCAAACAAGGGATCGATAACGCAAAGGGAAATCGATGACAAGCTTGAAAGAGGTGGATGTTGAAGGGAGAGTGGGAAAATAAAGATGGCTGAAATGATAAAGTGAGGCAAGATGCCCCAAGGAAGAAGGATGTAAGCAATAATAAAACCTATGGCGGTGACTCTGATATTACATCAGTAGGGAAGAAAGTATGGTCTCAATGGAGATAACAGAAATGATGTACGGACCAATGAGTGGGTGAAAATCATTGTCAAATGGAGGTAATCTAATGGGAAACCTTTCAAATGGATGTGAGCTGTGAGGACCAATGGGTCATAGGTGAACATCAAACTATGCGCAACCAAATGTGAAAATAATATGAAATCCTTCATATGTGAGGAATCGAGTGAAAGGTATGTGTCCACAAAGGATGAGGATGAAAATAATGGTGCCCCAGCAAAGGGCACGAAAATGACCAAAAAGGAAAACTATGAAAAATCAATGATATAAAATGCCCGAAGGGGTAAGTATGGCCACAAATGTGGACTTTGAGATACGATAGATATGATGAGATGGCGCCCTACCAACAGAGAACAAAACCATATGAGGAAGAGAGATAATTATGCCCCAATAAAGGGCACAATAAAGGTTAAGGAGGATGAAATATGAGTAATAGTGCCCTAGAGGGAACACAAGTATGGCCATAAAAGTGGTCCTGACATAAATATGGAAACATGGAGTGGATAGATAGAATGTTGAAATAAAATTCTCCAAGGGGGAATAAATGAGGCCACAAATGTGGACTTTGAGATAAAAATAGATGAGTCCTTAGTAAAAGGACACATAAGAGGATGCGGGCAAAGCTAAAACAAGGGCTACCAAGGTAATTCGACGACGCAACTAAGGCCAATCAATGGTGACCCAAGGGAGGTTGACAATGACTTGGTGTTGACGGCTATATGAGCCCATGAGTCAACTGAAAAATGACAATCATTATCATGACACTTATAAGTTGATAATCAAGAGAAAAAAGCTAAAATATAATATTGAGAAATGGAAGTTGGAGGAGCAGCGAGGAAATGCCAAAGGGTGCACAGGATGGCAAGTAACAAAACCCACACTTGTAATTTATTTTATTTTATGTTTTATTTTATTTTTTTTATCTTTTTTAGAAAAATAGATGACACTAGGGGCGGTCAATGACGAACCATAAAGGTCAATGGCGACTGGGCCATAAGGTGTGTCGATCGATCCCTATACATGTTGACCCGAACTAGGTCGGCATCGACTAATTTGACTTAGTTTGGTTGATTAATAGATTAATGATTTGGATTTTGGATTGAAGTTTAAATAAAATGAAAAGGATATGATAATTTATTTAGTTTGATTACAGTGCTTGCAGGCCCAAGAGACTTTGTCTATGAGATACCGAGTACTCAACATTATATACAAGCATATTAGAGGAGATGTGACCAACACCGATTGGGATCACTTGGAAACTGTGGGGTTAGGAGTATTTAGATACTATTAGAGGATCCCCTGAGATGTGGGGTTGATGATCACATTGGTGGAGAGATGGGATAGGTAAAAAGAAACTTTTTAATTTAGGATAGGTGAGATGAATATCACCTTGAAGGATGTATATTGCATCCTAATATTTCCTATTCAAGGTGAGAAGATAGTCCCCATTACAGCTGATAATAGATTGGCAGTTCTGAAATGGCTATTTGGAGCCGATGTGCCCCATATCAGATTATCTTCAAGGGAATTTTAATATGAGCTGAGGTAAAAAGTAGGTGTACCATGGATCTGCTTGATTTGCTTGGTCATGATGGCCAATTCATGTTATGCATTTCTTAACTCAGGAGGAACCAAGGTTCCTATGGGATCTAACTAGTGTTATAATAGATATTATTGAGAATTAAGCACTATTTTCATTTAGCACTAATTTTCTAGCGTAGGTATATCATGACATAACTATCTATGTACAGGTGGGATAAGATCGGGGATTGGAAGTTAGGATTCTTGCTTACATTACTTAGGGCCTACGAGAATATTGATACTTCATCTAGGTCATAAGGGATACCATGGGTCACTAGGGGACTGTATAGAGCTCATAGAAATGGAATTCTATGAGATGGTGAGGTGATTAAGCTCATAGAGATAGGGGAGACATGAGGGGTGTAGGAATCACATGGGGATAGGTATTTATAGAGCTAGATGTGGATCAGGATAAAGTGACGACCATATAGAGATTTACCCTGCATGGCCTGGGATGGATGCAGAGTTAGCTGGGTATGAGGAGGATGAGATGGATATAGGGTAGACATCTAGAGATGATTTAGGTTATACAGTTTGATAGGAGTGCGAAAATATTTTAGAGTCATGTAGATGGTGCCTAGGGATCTTATCTTATATCTGGAAAGAGGAGGTTTATAGGTGAGATTCATTTCCTTACATGGTAATCCATCAGGAGGAGGCAAAAAGTGTCGTGGTGGTTGGGATGCGATGACGATGTAGGAGTTAAGAGAAGGGAGTTTATAATGGATGACCACAGCTTGGGAAGCTAATGTGTTGGGGAGAGAGGAGATAGAGTTTTAGGTTAGGGGAAAGAAGATATTAGGGCATCAGAGAGACAGAGTGGAGATAGAAGTAGAGTCAGTAGATATTGGCACAATTCATTTGGCTATGAAGGCAATGATGATGATCGATGAGAAACTACAATCTAGTAGAGGAAACAGTGACCATTGGCAGAGGGGAGCCTTATAGGCCATTTTTGGGGGATCTCAACTACCATTTTTGGCTATTGAGGGCACATGTGGTTGGACACGCAAGAAACATAGGGAGGAGGAGAGATGGAACCTATTGGTACTGATTTCACAGATAGATATATATTTCGCAGAGAGGATATTATATTAGGGTATCGTGATTAAAAAAAATTCCAAAGGGGACACTTCGATACTAAGAGCATCCTACAGAGAGACGAGGAAGTATCCAGAGCTGTGGGGCCTTAGGTAGCATAGTGAGTGTGGCTCATATGACATAAGGAGAGGGTTCAAGGCCGAGGTGAAGAGGGGTCGATAGCACAAACAAGGACTTTCTTATCAGGGTTAGATCGTACTTGCGATGTGACTTTCGTATTTTTTAGTTGTAGGTTTAACTGAGATCTTAGTTTGAGAGCGGAATCATTAGAGGTCGAGAATGTACTTGTACACTTGATTTTAGTAAATATAGATATGCATAATTTTTTCATGTTTTTTGCACCTGTGTGTATTATGATGTTGAATTATTTGATTCATGATGAGTAATTTCTTTTTTATTTTTTGATGATGGTGATGGATGGTAAAATAATGGAGATGTTTTAAAAATGATGATGTTAAATGTATGATAGATTATAATATGTTTTATAGTATGAGGGTGATTAAATATTCACTTAAATGGGATTATGATGATGAATTATAATAGTGTGTGAAGAAAAAGAAATTGAAAATAGGAATCATGAATTGACAGGAATAGGTAGAGGGTACGAAAGTTGATGCTGATATAAATAGGGGTAGATATATGGGATTATTATAAAGAAATATGACTCTTAAATATTAAAACAAAGGAGAGATAAGAGAAGTGTGAAAGGTCTAGAATAAACGTAACTAATGATGTGACCTATGCGGTACAAACGATGATAGGCATATCAAGGACATTCACGATAAAATGACTGCCTCCAATTGCATTAGAGGTAAACAAGAGGGCCATATAGGTATAATAAGCCATGTGACCAAAGCATTTTTGGGGGGGGATGTTCGCATATAACCAATGATATTGATTCATACCAAAGATCATGAGAGAAGGTATGGAAATAACATAAATAAAACCTTAATTTGAACACAATAAAGAGGTTTCTGATTGTAACTTGTACTGGGAAGAAGGTTTCTCCATGAAGTGGTGCTACCTAATTATGCCCCAAGGCCTTATTGGGGTAGGGGAAAGAGAACCTCGTAATGTCCGGGAAATTTTACTAGAAGAAAAGATGTGATAAATATGGGAAGCGTTCTCGTATGGATGCGGATTAAAATGGAAAGGGTTGATCCTAATGACACCTTCAATGCAATAATAAACCAGAGTAGCCAGCCATCTTTGAGGGTTATGGTACTTTATGCATATAGATATAAATGAAATAACGATAACATGATATCATCCTTTGATGGATCGGTCTATTTATTTTCTTTTATGGTTTATTTTTATTTTTTGATATTGAAAATTTTCCCTTCAGGGAAGTAGGAATGGTTGATAATTTGAATTTGATAATAAGAATCAATTGAATTTTTAATTTTTAAACATGGGAAGAGATGAATAGATAGGCCGACATTTAGGAGGGGAAATGAATATAAAAGAGACACCCTGAACCCTTGCATCGGTTTTAATAGGTTAAATAAAGAGAGTGATGGAGTAATGATCATGGAGTATCACCCAAGAAGGGAGAAGAAACTATCAATAAGGAGAAATTCTATGGGAAAAGAGCCTGGTGCCAATATGTAAGGTCAACATCTCGGAAAGTGATAGTTAGAACCTCTAGTTCCAACTCATTATACTGATAGATGGAAGAGTTAATGATGGAGGATGATACTAAAATATATTACTACGTGTTCATGAGTAAGGTGCTACCAATTAGATGGTCACAATGTTCAATTGTTGTTAAGGGGTTCCACTTCCGATCCTTTTACCATCAAGGGAGGCCAAAGAGTAGGATCCCTAACCCTAATTTTATGTGATAATGTATGCTAATCTAGTGGGGGAAAAATTTCCTGTTGGATCCTTTTAGAGTAGTTATGTTTTTTATTTTAAGTGGTATTTGAGAGATAGGATAACAATTTTTGAAATACGGGATTCGATGAGATAGATGAGGAAGATAAAAACTATTGTGTATCCTTAGGAAGAGACAAAATATGTGTTCCCAATGAGATGAGTATAGTGAAAGAGGGATATTGTGGAGACAACCTAAATCTAAATAATTACACAAAACGATGAAGTGACTTTGATGGTAATGTCATAGCTCCATGCAATAAGCAAAGATTCAACAATGGGAATGGACTAATATGCAAAAAGAAAATAGGTATGCTCATTCTCATAGGATCGAAAAGGAAGTACAAATAGGGGTGTTGTGTAACCCCCATGGCCTAAATAAGTAACTTAATCCTATTAGTCACGATGCAATGAAACGTGACTGACCACATAGGATGCCAAATAAAGGAGGCGTTATATTCCAACAAGGAAGTAAACTCTATACGCACCTGGCCACAATGAAATGAAAAATCTTATGATAGAATCTGACACTTGTCATGGGAAGCCCTAATACTTATGAATCTCACAAGGTGAGAGACTCACCAGTGATGTGGATTGATGGCTAGGAAGGTAACACAGAACCTATGCCCCCCCTTCTTGAAGCAAGGTAGGAGGTCAGGGTAAGCTTAAAACAGAAGGAAAATAGACTCCACTAGAACAACTACGAAAGATGTGTGAAATGGGGCCCGGGAAACTACGGCTTGATAATATGAAAATAGACAAAAAAAATTTTCTAGAAGAGAAGAGGAGGAGAATAAATATTATAGCTCGAAGAAGAGTGGAGAAGATAAAACGGGTTGTACAAAGGACCTAACCCCAAGGAAGACAAACGCAAGTGAAGAAGAAATAGAAATTCACGTAGTAAAGCGGATTGGTGAAATGTCTACAACTTGATCAATGTCTGAACATATTGATGTCGATGATTCTTTTTATGCTAGATCCCACATGAAGATGCCATGTGAATCTCAATGTGCTTCATCCAACTGTGTAAAAATGGATTCTAAAAATCGAGGATAGTTGTATATTTGAGTAGATAATGGTAGGCCATAAAAGTGGATGGATACCACACTTGTCAGATACCCTCTAACCAACAAAATTTTGTGAAAGCGGTTAAGCTGCTCCTCATACTTAATTTCTTGCACCTAGACAAATTGACATGACCTAAACAAAGATTAAAATTGTATCTGAGGTAGATTCAAGTATTTAGAACATCGCCCAATCTATCGTCTTTAAATAAAACCAAGTCATCTCAGTCCTACTAAAACTGAATACCATTGTGTGAGATCCATGAACAAGGTCAAGGACCCACTTAATACTTTAAATGTAGCTCATGGGTCTCCTACATATAAATCTAGACACAAATCCCAATAGCATACAATAGATCTGGCTGAGTGTGAGTAAGTAGATTAAGCTCCCACAAAATGCCAAGAAAGGGTACCATCAAACCAAGGGAAAGAGCAATCCAGAAGAAACCCAATTGACCCCAAAAGAAAAGGAGAGTAGGTTGAGGACCTTCCCAATCATACATGTGAAAATCGAGCAAGAACATCAAGAGAGTACTTGATATGAGATCATAATTCCTGATCAAATTGTGAAATTTGGATCCCAAGAAAGTAATGAAGCAATCTATGTCCAAACATGGAGAACTTGTGGCCAAGGATATCTTCACGAATAAATGATAGAGGAAAGAGCTAACCGTGATGCAACAAGGTCATCAACATATATAAAAAATAACACGCATGGAGTCATCTTGCCACAAATATACAACCTTTGGGTAACGTGACACAAAGTGAACCCTGATTTTGTGCATGTGTCGTAAAAAGGAGTCCACCTTGGCATATCCCAAGCCTGATGGGGCTTAGTTAAGGCTATAGAGCGAATTCTTACACTGCCAAATGAGGGTGTGTTGTGTATCAAGTAAAAATAACCCAAAGGTTTGTTCCATTGTTGGTAGTCATATTTATACCTTTAGACCATAGTTTCTCATCCCCTACACTGCGGAATAATCACCAAGGGCGTGTTGGGAACTCCCACATGAGGAATTGGGGCTCTGAGTATGCTCCTTTATGTTATTCTTGTGATAATGATCATCTTTAATAGATAATAAAATGTAGGGACATAAAAGAACTATACAAAAACATTCTAAGAACCTAGATCACGAGTGTATCTCTTGCATCAGAAAAGAGAAATAACAAGCACCATATGGAAATTGATTCATATATAAAGCGAAATTCATAAGTATTCTACCTCCTAAACCACTTATATGTTTCTTAATAGTTATATTCATATTAAACCAGTTAATACAAATTCATCCCTTAAGTCATAACATACCTCATATAACCATGGAGACCCACGTTCATGCCCCAAAAAATCAAAAGCTAATTATGCTCTTATAAAAATGACATGCAAAAACCCATACCGTCTAAATGTTCCGATAACCTATGATCGCCTAATCCCGACCTGGGAATCCGCCAGGTATAGGGCGAGAGTAAAGAAATACAAAAGAGGGGCACCGCGGAGGAACGGTGCGGAACGGCGCCGGGAAGAGCTGGAACGCTCCTGGACTCTCAT
>JAHRHJ020002088.1:0-14923 GCA_019776745.2 Taxus chinensis | reverse complement strand
TGTTTTAAAGTAAAGGCTAATTGAATCCATGAAGATTTAGAGTAACTTTGCATCAGTACCGTAAGGTTATCATCCAAATGACTTCAGTTCTATACTCCTAATTTTAGTAACCAATGGTGATGATCCAAAGATAGTACACATAGCTTTTGTATCTAAGAAGGGAACTTTTTAGAAGGAATCTATGAAGGAGGATATTTTGTCTCTAGATAAGAATGATGCTTTAGATTTGGTGAGGTGCAATTTCCCTTTTTCCCACTTGAGGGTCACTATTTTGACTTCTTGCCACCATGGCAAAGAAGTAGAGGAGTTGGAGAGGAACATTGAGCTTTCATTTGCATTTGCTTTTCTAATTTTTAATGTTTTCTTTTTAGTGTTTTCCCTCTTGAAGCATGTCGGTTGGGTTAAAGGCAAATAAAGGAAGCTTAATGAAGAATTATAACATCTCCTATGGGTCGGACTAGTCCTTTCTAGCCTTGGTGCCAAAGAAGGGATATAAAATGATGTGAAGAACTCTTTTTGAAATCGTCTAGATTTGGCGCATTCTCCTATTTGGGCATTGTAAGCTTGTTGCTCCATGTTTTTACACTTGAGGATGAAAACCCTCTTGTGTGGCTTCCTAGAAGGAAGAAAACCCTTCTAGTGGTTTTGTTGGAGGACGTAAACCTTTCAACTTTGATTGAGAGTGAAGATCATTGCAGATTTGTGGAGAATACTTTATTTTCATATGTTTACTAGCATTGAGCAGCTTTATCTACTCATGTAGAGATTTTGGTATCAAATTTGAGAGGGTTCCCATGGTTGAAAATTATGATATTGGCCTCATTTGATTTCTAATTTTTGTATGATCATTTTGAGTATTCATATGTGCGGAGATTCCTTGTTTTCTAAGAGTTGGTTAATTTACAAGTTTCAACTATTTTTGTACCATAATAAATTCAAGAATTATGAGTTTAATGATTTGATCACATTTTTGGCTTCTAAAATTAAGGGCAATCTAGAGAATAATTTCTCATTATTTTTTAGTGTTTCTACTGTGGATTTATCTCTCTCTCTCTCTCTCTCTCTCTCTCTCTCCTAATTGCTAGGGTTTGAAAGTGTTGTTTGGTCCTTATTTAATTGTTGTCATAAAAATTGGACTTGCTTATTTTAGGGGTTTGAGCTAATCTCCAACATTTTCAGTTTTTGTCCCCAAAAGGGATATTACATGAGGTGACCTTCTTGAAGAAAACCCTTTACTTGTAAGTAGTTTTACAAGACGAAATGTAATGTCCAAGTAAAATTTAAAAAGTATTGGGCTCTCATGATTGTAAAAGGATTCTTTCAAGTCAAGGGAATCGAATTTGGTGAGGTGTTCTCGCTTGTTGTGAAACTAATTTTAATCTTATTTATTTTAGCTATTTCTATAAGATCGAATGGATGTAAAAAAAAATCATATATGCAAAGATTGAAGAAGAAATATATATTGTAAAACCTAAAAGTTTCATAGTGAAAATGAAAAAGGAATTTGTCTTCGCAACTAAAACATTCATTTTATGACATGAAATACTTAGCAAGGATGTTGAATCAATAGGTTGATGGCTACATATGAAAACTTGGTCTCTTGTACAGTGAGGCTTATCTTTGTGTATACTTGAAAGGATAAAGGAACAAATTTTTCATCATAGTTCTCTATGTGCATGCCATGATCCTAATTGGAAATTACAAGGAAACAATTAATTGTGTAATGTCTCGGCTAGTTACAAAATTTGACATGAAATATCAAAGTGTTGATAAGTTCATTTTGGGCATTGAAATTATGTGAGAACACATAAATAGGAATCTCTATTTAAACCATAAATAGTATGTTGAGAGAGTATTGGAAAGGTTCAAGATGCATAACAATAAAACTTTGAGCACACCTTTCCAATTTGGTCAAAAACCCTTGAGTGCACAAAGTCCAAAGACATGAGAGGAGTTACAAGACATGGTTGATGTTTTGTATCCAATTGTGGTTGGGAGCTTAAAGTATGTATTGGATTTTACAATACCTAACATTGCACATGCAGTCGAAGTTGTTAGCGGATATATGTCATTTCTATAGAAGGATAATTGAAATGTAGTTAAGAGAATCTCTAGATATATATGCAGAATATCTAATCATGTAATTTTTTATCAAATAATTCATGGTGAAAGTAATAAATTGACTTTACATAGCTTTTGGACTCTAACTAGGAAATATATCTAGATATGTAGAGGTCTACTAGTGGGTACGTTTTTAACTTGTAAAGTGGAGTAAGTTGGATGACTAAGAGTCAAGCAAGTGTTGCAATATTTACCACGAAAGTGGCATATATCAGTGCTACTCATGAAAGTCAGAAAGTGGGTTGTATTTAAATATTATGTTCCACATCAAGTTCCTTTACGAAGCAATTATGGTAGATTATAACTCTTAGACTATGATCTGTCTGTAAAATAACATTATCACTCTTACATTAAGCATATTGATGTACAATAACATTTGGTAATGGAAATGGTGAATGAAGAGACGATAAAGATTGATAAAGTGGAGATTTATATGAATGTTTTGGATTCATTAAATAAGGAATTGGTAGCAAAGTTATTTTGGCACTGAAAAAACATGGGGTTGGATGCGTGCATCTTTTGAAGAATGTGTCAGTTCTCCCTTTATGAAAATTATTCAAAAAGTGGAAGAATGTTGGGTATGTTTCAACTTTGCATAACATTACACAAGGTTTATTGTGTACTGGTTAATGTTTCACAATATTGCAAAGAAGGAATGCATAAGGATGTTTTATGCAAAGGTATGTGTGCAGGTGTGTGAGAATATGGGCATCATGTGGGACTTTTAGAGTTTGTTTAATAAGATTATGGACAATTTTTTCTTGTACTCAATATTGTGTGCATTGATCATGTGCAATGGGAGTTACATTATGATGTGCATAGGCTTTGTTAAACATTTATGTGTAAGTTTGATACGTTTTTAAGACTTGTCTTAGTATTATTTAAATATTATTCTTAAATAGCGAGTTGAAAAATATCTTGTATTAAATGATTGAGAAACACATAGAGATAATCTTGGGATTCGTTGTCAATAAGGTCATGGGTTACTTTAAAAAATAAAATTTTTAAAGGCAAAAAAATAAGGAGAAATCGTTGCAATAGTTATTGTGATTCTTGTATTTTTTAATGATATATACCAACCATGTTTATGAATGTATGTAATTGACCATATCTTATGTATTATAGCTACACTATGTTTGTGCATGGATTAGTGGAGTATTATTGAATGGAGTCCTTGTAATATATTGTTGTGTTTCTAATCCTGGTTAAAGTTAATACAATAAGTAATATTATTGTTGATGTGTTTTTAACCTGAAAGATTTTTCTCAGGATAAACTTGTGTCTATATATTGTTAAATGTTTCCTTGTGTTGTGTATTTTCATAGAATAGTTTTATTCTCTAAACTGAAATTTTGTTAGTAGATCTATAAAATATTTATTAGGTATCTTGTATTACCATCATTTTCTTTGAGGCTATGAAAATTCAAGGTTTTCCCCTTAACTCTCCATAAATCTCTTAGAAATCAGTTCCCTATCCTATAACCCTAATATAGAAACAACACCATATAAAAACACAATATAGTAGAGGGTATAGTTTGAGGGACTTTTTGCATATCTATAATATCATCAAGTTCCTTGGAAGGATGATTTTTTTGAGTCCATGATGCAAAGTATATGATTCAAGTCAAAAGGAAGTACAATGTAATGAAACTGTGCCTTCCTTATCACTTACCATTACTTAAACAATGTAATACAATAAATGCTAGATACTCTTGATATTTAGTTGATTATAATTCTAAATATTTGTAATTAATTTTTGCACATATATATTTCCTTATCGACACGTTGCTTAATTTATCTCTATTAATTTCATATCCTAAAAAAGATATTGCTCTTATGTATTTATAAACTTAATAAGCTCAAATTAGAACTGTATTGGAGACAATGAAACACAATGTGTATGAAAAGTTAAAAAGAAAGATCATAACCCTGAAAGAACGTAGATATGGGTAAGTACATCTATGCATATCAAGGTAAAATATACATGTGGATATAGTGAAGTTATATCAATCACCTACATGTTTGCAAGAGGTATCAAAGTTAATATATGAATAATAGTATTCTAAAATTCAAAATGATAGATCACCTAATTTATTTCATAAAGGGTTGTGAAGATATTTGAGCTAACATCTATGCTCACGTGTTCAGGGATAAAAAATAATTTTCCCTACAAATATATAAACAAAATGGGAAATTGAATGATGTTCTTTATAATAAATAATCAATTGATGATTATTCCTTTCTTAGATCACAACCTTAAATTCACTATATCAAAGATCCACCTTGAAAAAGTAACCTGTCTTTATCCTAGCCATTAGTTCTTCTTTGAAAGAAATTAAGGTCTAAAATTTGATAGACACAATTTCATAGAACTTTGTAAAACTTTTTAGATACCCATTTTCGATTTTGTGAAGCCTAAAAAATTTCATAACCATACTCTTGATGGATCACACCCATTTCATAATTTAATGATGTTTGATTAGGTCTAGAAATATTTTTGTCATCCAAATGTGCAACAGGAAAATTACCAATTTTTAAGTATGACAACAAACCGCAATATTGAAATGTTTGGTTGTAGGCCTTTCTAGCCCCTTCCTAGGTTACCCAAACCTTGTGTCAGTCTTTTTTCCCCCTCTCTAAGTAGTTCAAGGTGTCATGTTAGTGTGCCCATAGGTGAGTTAGGGGTATCTAGTCATTTCAAGCGCTTTCAGAGAAGGATCCATTAAGACATGGTCGTTGGCAAGCTTTAGGAAAGGTTATTCCCTAGTCTTCTTGAAGCTAGTACATGCCCCCCTGAGTGGAATACAAGACCTAAACTCATCAAGGAGGCATACCATAGAACTAAGACCATTGTGTAATCAATTTTGGAAGGTTGCGCATGTTTTGGAGCAGTTTCAACAAAAGTGGGTCTTGAAGGCCTAAGTAGTGCACAGTGGAAAAACAACCCCTGAGTTTCAGGAAGCAATTTAAGGAGTTGCATAAGGAGTTAACATTCAAGCAATATATCTCTGAAAAGGTAATTCAAATCCCTAAAATATGGCAGGATAATATTTTTCATAACACCTAGGCGTATCTTGTCTACAACCAGTTTTAAGCAGACATAGCCTTCAAGCTAGAACAAATATCCTATTTTTCACGGGGTTTCAGGAAGAATCAGAAGATTAGACAAAAATATTGGATTTAGAAGTTCATTTCTAGGTAGAATCATATAAAATTTCATCAAACAACTCCTCCATGAACTCAATTTATGGTCCCGACAAGTCATTCTTCAAGGCACAAGCTTTAGCAGTTAACCTTTTTTAGGGTTGAAAATCCAACCAATGGGAGAGTGTCACCTGCTTTTGCACCATTTACACCAAATATTTGGTACAACAGGTGTAATTAAATGTGCCCCTACCCTATTTGGGCCCCTAAACCATCCACATGACCGCAGTTCAACACTTTATCGAAAGTTAAGCCCCAGAGGCTTCATTTCCCAGCCCTTGCTCCGACCAATCACACTCCGCCAAGTGGCCCAATAGGGTTAGGGCATAATTTTTTGCACCAAATGAACTAAGAACTTGGTGCACAAAAGTGTGACTAATATCCAACACACTTTCTTCCTTCATGCACTCACATGTTTTCTCCAACTACCGAAAACTCCTTCAATCCTCCATTGTTGTTGCTCCACACCTTCTACAACACCTCTATAATCTTTTCATCATCCTTAAGAGTTACTACATTGAGAAAAGAAGATTTCCAAGAAAAAATCATGAGAATGAGCTGCCAGAAACCCTAGGATCCAGAAGAGAAACTACTCGTATCTCCCAAACCATTCATCGAAACTTTGGGAAAATCCTCCTCTCCTAAACACCTTCATGCTGCAAAAAATAGAAAATGCAAAGGTACTTCAAACCATTAATGCATTGAAATCAAATTTTGTGCCCTAGCTTCCTTTTCCTCAGTTTTCTGTTGATCTGATAAGTGGGTAAAGCTAAAAATTTGTACAGAACATCTAGAGAAAAAACCCATCACATAAAAGTTAATTTTCCATCAATCAGAGATGGGGAAGAAAACCTTCATAAAGCTCAAGATTCCATTAATGGATCATTCATGGTAGCTTCGTGTAGCTTTGTATGCATGGTTTCCTCTCATCACTGAGACAATAAGCATAGTTGGTATGCACATCTTTTGCTTATTCCGCTTCTTTCATTTATGCACTTTGAAAACATAGTGATGGAAGAGCTTTGTATCTTCAGTAAATGAATATGGATAATTTGTGTTTTAATTAATCGATATGCTAGCTTCATTGTTGCTTTCTTTTATATTGAATGTGAAACTATTCCGGTTACTGTGTGTGAGCTCTACAATCTGGTCACAATAGTAATCTTCCTTGCCTATTTCTATCCTTCCCCTTCATTGTTGTGATTTTCCTCCCTAGTACCCCATACAAGCACTTTGCCACAGGTTCAATAGAGTTTCCATGTGTGATCCCCGACCAATTTGGCCACCCACAACATTTATATAGGATTAGATTAGTTTACTTTCAATAATGGGAGTTGTACGATTCAATATAGAGGGGCGTAGCCCCGTGAACATTGGTGGAAACACCTAAGTTGTCCACCCAAAAAAATTTCTCACGAACAATTTTCGGCAACTCCGCTGGGGAGAAATTTTCCCAAGTGCACCCAAAAATAACTCTTCACAAAAAATCAAAAAAATACCAAAACAAATATATCCAAAAATAACAAAAAAAATTAAATTTAGAAATAAAATCATTTTTGAAGGTGACTCTACCAAGGAACTAATCTCTGTCACATTTTTTTCTCGTACATTATGAAGAATTTTCCAGATTGGAGTGAAGTACCAATTAGTGATAGAGAATAAGAAGAAGAATATGGTTTTCAAGAAATGAAGATCGTTGATCAGCCATGGTTCCAAACCAGTTCTTGCAGGAAGGAGGGTTTTAGAATAGTAAAAGGGTCTCCTACTTCAAGCTATAATCTGCAGTTAGACAAAGGAAATAAAAAAGAACCTACTGAAGAAGAAGAAGAAAATAAATGGTTGAAAGAGAAACAAAAAAGATACAAGATGTTGTGTGAAGCTCGAGAAGAACAAGAATCTTAAGGTCATACTCTTTGTTATGCACAACTGAATGAAAAACTCAGAGCCTTATCTTTCATCACCCTCCTTTGGGATGATTTCCTCACATATAGAAATGATAAAATGGGAATATTAAAACTTGAGTATATGGAAATAATTATGAGCACGATGCAAGGAAATTCCAATCCTCAAATCTGCCTCGGAATGCTGAAATATGTTGAAGCTTTGTAAGAGATGTGCGAGCAACTTGAAGCATCGCATAGCAAGGAGGAAGAAGATGAGAATTTTCCTATGGAGGAAGATTCTGAAGATCATTCATATTACAGGGTATACATCCCTGAAAGGTTCTTGAATGCTACTGAAGAAAATCCTATCCTCGAGCCTTTCAATGAAGTTCAAATCATCACTATGGAATATGAGGCAAGATCCAATGAAGAAGACTTTTGCAACGTTGCACATCTCACCACCAAATTAAGAACATTTTCATTCTTCTGCCACTCTCTATATGAATTTATTGCATACGGTGGTGAAGTTATGGCCATTTTCAAAAGAGAATATGTGGAAAGGCTTCAGAGCATAATAGAAGGAAATTCTGACCATGAAGACTATCATAAAATTTGGAGGTATGCTTTAGCTCTTCAAAGAAGGTATGAACATCTTGAAGCACTTCATCAAATGGAGGAAGAAGACAAGATACACCCTATAGAGGAAGACCCTGATGGCTGGCCATATTACGAGGTGTTCATCCCTGGAAGATTCTTGGATACTCCTGAAGAATATCTTATCCTTGAACCTTCAAACGAGAACCAAAGAAACACCATGAAGATGAGATAGAAAACATGGAGATGGGACAACCATTCATCAACTCATTCTGGCTCGAGGCACAACCCATCGGAGGAGAAATGGATTTAAAGGAAAAATATTGTAGCATGAGGGATGATTCAGTGCTTTCTGAAGACTCCATCCACAATGACAAAATACAAAATGACCAATTCGAGGTAATCACGGATAACCTCCTTTAAAATTTTGATCTTTCGATTAATGATGGAATGGAGATATGTGAAGAAGTGCAAGAGAACCATCCTACATCTCAGACTCTAGAGGATGAATTCAAAATGATCATGGACAATATGCCTTCCTATTTTGATTCCTCAAGTGATGTAGAAATGTTGAATGAAGAAATGGAGATAGTCGAAGAATCAAGTTCCCTTCTTGATTCAATCATGTATGATCGAATGGAAGAGACCTAATTCCTTTTTGAAGCTGAGGAGAATAAATAGCTCGAGCACAACCTCTTCTCACCCAAAGAGCATAATGATCATCACGGTGAATACAAAGTCTTTCATTATCCATATGAGTAAGAGGATTTAATAATGGATGATCGAGATGTATCCAAAAATTCCTCCCATACTACTTCCCCAACATGGTTCACTGCTTCCTACGAAGAGGAGGATGATATGGGTTTTGAACTTGAAAGAGTACCCTTCCCACAAAGCATGGACCTCTTCTCCTTGTTAGAAGGTGTATGATTCAAGTATGCATGTGCTTGCAAAAAAGTGAATCATGGCTAACAAAAAGCATGGAAGATGTGATTGAGGATGTTTCAAATGAATCATGGGCCCAGATGGATCAGATTTTCAACCATCTCTTAGAGGTGTGTTGTCTCTTGAAAACTACTCTGTGTTTCCATAGCCAAATTCATTTTTTATTTTTTTTGACTTTATGCCCTTTCTTGGCATTTAAGTCAAGTTAGAGATTTAAGAAATTAGCAAAATTCGTGCCCTAGTGCTGTTTAAGTCTCTGTTCTGCTCGTTTTGAGAAGTTCTCCATTTCCTTATCTGTGCATGTAATATCCTCTTTGCAACCTCCATTTTTGATCAAAATTGTTTTCTTGTTCTATGGCCTAGGTTGTCAAATCATTGTTTTGCCTCCGTGCCTCTGGTTCGTGAAGGAAATTCAAAAATTGGGCTCAAAATGACGAAGTTCTCTTCCTCTGTATATTTTTTCCGCAGTCGGGAACGATGGGCGTTTCTTTCCCCGTCGAATTTTGCCTCAGCATCCCCATGTGATACATGGGAGTCTCTGATTGGATGTAGTTCGGTCATACTTCAAAACTCAGTGGATGGCTCCACGTGTTGCAATGGTGCAACTCTAGGGGTAGTGTCCAAGGGATAGTTTTCAATTAAGCGCGGGCTTTCCACGTGTCCCATCTAAGTATGGAAGGCTCAGCGGATGGCTCCACGTGTCGTAACGGTGAAATTTCGAAGATGATGCAGAAAATGTCAATTACCAAAATAGCACCAGATCGCCACGTGATCAGAGTCATTGGAGAGGCAAAGCCCGCCGTAGAAAATTCAAAGTGGAAGAGCGGGCAATCAAGGGGATTTGAGATTTTGAGTCTCTTTATAAAAAAATGAAAAGTTAAAAAGTAACCCACGGCCCCGATTAGGCTATAAAGGAAAAAGTCAAAGTTGAAGCCTGCAGGAAAAAAGTCAAAGTGGACGAGCAGGCCATCGGGGTAGTTTTGGAAATTTAACCAAATTCCCAAAAGTGAAGTAAAAGTTCTAATTTGCCCCACGATTCCGGCAAGGTCTCGGGCCCACCGTTGAAAAGTCAAAGTGGAGGAGTGGGCCGATAGAGGAAATTGAGTTTTTGAGCCTTTTTCCAAAAAAAGTTAAAATATTGAGAAAAAGGCCACGGCCCCATTTCCAATAACAACGTGCCACGTGTCTAAGTTGAAAAGTCAAAGAAGGGCTACGGGCCAATTTGTTCCAAATTGCCAAATCTCACAAAAAATCACAAAAGGCGAAAGGCTTCCCCCATAACCGCTCCAATCACTTCCTGCCATGTGGATGGCCCAATTTCAAAGTTATAGGAGGAAATCAAATGGTTTATAATTAAACTGGCAAATCGAATGTAACAGTTGCTTTGCAAGATCCTATTTTTAACCCGCCATGAGCATTTTCTTCACAACAGAGGAATTTGAAAAGGTGTTGAGGATTTGTGAAGTTGTAATGGTTTCTTGTGAAGAATATAATGGCTTCCCAAAGCCATTCCAAGGGGCTGGTGATTTATTTCAAAAAGACCAGAGTGCTCTGTACCTGGAAAGGACAGAAAATGCCATACTTCTTCTATTTTCCCTTCTTCTCAGATTTTCCTCTATTCTCAAGCTATGTACAAACTCTACTCAAGCTTTAATAATAAAAGAAGGAATTTTTTCCTCTTTGATTGAGGACTTGATTGATAAATTGTGACCAATGAGTTTCATTCGGTCCTGTAGCTTCTCCTGTGGATTTGTTTTTCTTTTGACTATAAATGCATGTGTTGAAAATTTTTACACTTGTGCAAAAATGGGCAAATCAAAACTTTGTTACGATGGATAGCATTGGTGAAGTATACCTAAGCTAGGGGATATCACATCAAATTATGTTATTACTGCTGATTTGTTTAAAAGATTATATGAAATCTACAACTATGTGTGTTGTTACAAAACGTAACAGATCACATAGTCTACAATTTCATGACCATCCTCAGCAAAAGAACACAAGCCTTGAAGGACAGTTGTGTTGTCTTGATGAGGACATCCAATTGCAGAGTAGGTGAAGTGTAATTTTTTGGAACAGTAAACATAAGTGGAGATCACAAAAAATCAGAGTTCATTACTGAATGTTACAAGTTCTATTCAATGTTCTTTCCTTCATGATTAAGACATTCAATTATGTTACCGAGTTGTTTAGTTCATTATATAATCCATATAGAAAGTAGAAATGCAGAAAGAGATATACAATTCATTTACAGAATTCAATGCTTTATTCAGAAGGAGAGTCAAATATTTCCCATACAAGCCATGGGATGTAGCTTAAGAGTCAAATACAGCTACTGAAAATAAAGATACACATGCATGAAAGAGAAAGCAAAGGAGTATGAGTGAACCTGTCATTTCCTTGTATATTCTTCGTTGTGCAGAGCATCTCGTTACCAACTCCTTTCATCTTCAAGGCATGGTACCTGAAAAGAAAAAAATAAGGAAATTATCAATAAAGAGCTCAGGGTTAATCCATATTCATACACTATCCTACTTCGTGCATATGAATCTTCCCCTAAGTAGAAGATGTGTTCTACTTGGACAAATTGCATTTATGCTTTATTCACTTAGAAAGAAGGAAGTGAAAAGAAATAAGAAAATATGGACATAAGAGAGGCCAAAAAGCCTAAATATTTCCTAACTATTTTTCTAAGTGTGTAGCTACAAGTTGTAGCCAAAGAGAGAAATAAACAAGTCATAAGTACATGCTAAGGAGGAGTGTAACTCAAAGTTCAACAACCATTGTGCAAATGGAAGAAGTTAGAGCTTAGAAGAGAGAATGGAAGATAGAAGTACATTTTTTCAGTTTGCAAAGAAGAGGGACAATCAGATTTCAACAAGCTAAAGCTAAAAATAAAAAAAAGGGATTATAGCTGAAACAGGATGAGAGAGAAGATTCTGGGAAAATTTTGACAGGGCTTCGCCATGTAAAATAGACATTTACAACTTTTCATCATGTTGTTTCAATTACTACATACATTAAAAGAACTATGCAAATCAAATAAGTGATACAGAAAGCAGAAAAGCATCACATGATCAAGATGAACAGCTAACATGTTTTTAGTTCTCAATGGCTATATCAGTTCAGCATGAAAAGTGTTACTTTCTGTATTCTGGATCAGAAAATAAAACTATTATTTTTGGAAATACATGAGAGAGAAGATTCTGGGAAAATTTTGACAGGGCTTTGCCATGTAAAATCAACTTTTAAAATTTTCCAACATGCCAAAAATACGACTATCAAGGAAATAAAAGCATGTAAGTGAGAAACAATTACAGAAAGGAAATAAAACATCCAAATCGAGGTATATGCCCTAAAAATAATAGCTGAAACAGTTAAATATTGCTTCCATTTTTCCATAAAAGCACTTACAGATTACAAGCTACAGAAATAAAGCAAATGTGAGAGCATAGAGATACTACAATGACAATGAAGTACATTCATTCAAAGAAGGTAGTACTCATCTATGACTTGATCAGAAGCTATTATAGGTGAGCAAAAGAGCTATCTTGTGATGCCATCTAAAGTGAATACAAAAACGGTAAATAAAGAAATGACATCCTCATAACACTAAATGGAAATGATTCATCAAAACGGATCAAGTGAATGAAGTTCAACTATTCTTGCGAAGTAATACCCAACTATAACAAGGAGGGCCAGGTAATTCAAAACATCATTCAAGCAAGCTCATGAAGTTCCATTAAAAGTGAGAAAGTAATTCAAGTAACATCTACAGTTACAAAGGGCTTCGGAAGGTGATAATAACCTAGATTTAAGGTATGACTATCTTTTCAGAACAGGTCTATATCTATCCAGGGGAGAAATTTTTCAGAAATAATGAAATGGAAGATGATTCAGTTTTCTTTAAGAGTATTACAAATAAAATGTAAAGCTGAGTACAGAAGTTCTTTTCTGTTTCCAAAATTATTAGTGAATAGCCACAAACTCATTATTCTGACGACTGAAAATTTCCATAAGAAGAGAAACCAAGGCAATTCAAGTTTCCAGAACTCAATCAGGAATTTCATTTTCAAGTAGCGTGATCCATATTGGAAAAGGATACTAATTTTTTCTTTATTTTTTTTAAAGCAACATTTCAAGAGGGTGCCTACTGAAATGTAAAGAATCTAGTTTATCCTGGAAACAATGCTTACCTAAACAGAAATTGATTTTCTTTTTCCAGAATTACAGACGCGGGACAGAGATTTAAACTTCGAAATATTCCATAGCAAGACCCGGAATTTGCTATAAGATGAAGATCCACAAATTAATTGAAAGTTTAATAAAGTTGAGAAATGAAGAGGAATAACGAGGCCACGGAACCCCACATTACGCCCCCACCACCTTGACAGGATAAAGAAAGACCCCCAGCATTAAGATCGGGAAATCTTTCCCCCCCCCTCCCCCACACCCCATCACCCTCCACCCCCCCACTCCCCTCCTCCTCCCCCCACTACTATTAACAACTTCTCAACTTCCCACCAAACCCTTCCCCCTCCTCCACTCTTACTCACCATCCACCCCCTCACCTATCGGAATCAAAACAAAAGAAGGGCATGAAAAAAAGAAGCAAAACAACCCACCGAACCATCCCCCGAGAGAGCGAGATACTCCAAACCGCTGGGATCAAAAAGGCATGAACAGAATGGTATACGAAGAATTATACAAAAGGGCGCTGTCAACTTAGGCGCAGGCATAAATGCATGATGGGAAAAAAATAAAGTTAACAATGTGTTCGAGAGGGCAAAAAGTAACTATCTTCAGTATCAAATTAGTGATGCTAATAGATAATAGAGGCGATCAATAAAGGTGTGAGGCCCCACAAAAATAAACCCTTAGAAAAGGCCCGAGATTGAATACAAACAGGAAAAAAAGGGTGACCATTGGTCGAAAAAAAAAAAATAGAACTCAGACGTCCAGGTCAAAACCATCAACAACCAATGCAACATTGAAGGATTCAAAATGGTGTCCACAAAGAAGAAACCTCAAAGAACCACGCCGGGACTAGTCGGTGGTCCCGGAATGTTGTGGAAGTTCTTAAGTTTTATTCCTAGTTTATTTTGTAGAGGAAAAACAAAAATTTTTATCCAGAAATGCAAAAGCTCGAAGACACATATAAAGTGGTTTAATTTTAAAAAATATCGACCACAATCTGTCTCAGAAGAAAGAGAAAACTCTTACAGAACAAAAAGGGAAAGATTTTACAGGCCAAAGGCAGGCTTAAAAAAACTGAATTATTATAGAGTTAAAATAGAACCATCCATGGTGGCACTTCAAGACGAAAAAGGAGAAAAACTCGCGAAGCAACAAAAAAACGTACCGAAAACGTAGACTAGGCGGACAAGGGGGCATAAACCTGATCAGAAAGAATCCATAAAAGACCGAATAAAGGAAGACAGAGAATGAATCTCTCCGAAAAGAAGCGAGGAAGGAAAATTACTTCATGGCGACACAGGGAGGAACGGAGGAAAGGAAAGGAAAACTATAGGAACCTATATGATGAAAAATCTAACCAATGATATATAGGGCTTCAGAAGGCCAAGACAAAAGAAAAAAAATATGAATGAAGCTCATCACAGTCATAGCGTATCAAATAATTGCAATTTCCTTTTACATACCAGGAATGTAATGAAAATTAGAGAAGAAAGAAGAGAAGTGAAGAAACACAAGGTTGTGAGGTATTACGTGCCAATAAAACAATAAAGCCAAACCAACTGAGGATAGATTTGTCAAATAGTTTTCAAAGTCAATTCCTGGGACAATGAGTTGAGGGGGTAGACGAAGAAGGACCCATTGGCTGCTTTTGACCCTGAATCCTTGCACTAGTATAAAGGAGGAAAACATCCAATGCAGGTTATGTATTAATAGTCGACGACACCAAGCGCCAAAGAAAGACCTTCATAGCGGAATAAAGCTCACAGAATCAGAAAAAAAGAACAAAGGAAAAGCGAGCGTAGAATCAACAATGGCAGACGATTAAGAAACCATAGCTTTCAGAGTATACAAAATATCGAAATAATCAAGATGGGGACGGGTCACAACCAATTGCACGAGTTTTCAAACCGAGTCGAATGAAGAACGACAAGAAACAAAAATTAAACCGAGCTCAAATCATTTTTTGCTAGGAGATTCGA
>JAHRHJ020002087.1:0-14928 GCA_019776745.2 Taxus chinensis | reverse complement strand
ACTTAAGATGTAGTAATTAGAACTTGGTTGTTGTCTTAAAAAATAAAACCAATGTCTCAAAGATGCAAGATAAATGACTCTGGAATATACATAGGAAGACAACATCTAATTATTTATTGTAAATGAAACTTGGCCTTGCTTAGGAAATTTAGGTGAGCTCCTAGAGCTAATAAATTTGAATAAGAATGAATGAGAATCAAAGGTTATAATACTTAAAGAAGTATTGAAATAAGAATTTTTTTCTATAAAGCTGGTATGCATATTCCTTTACTAAATTAGAATTGCATATGATTTTTTTGATATCAGAATGCAAGGGAAATTTGATTTAGAGATAGATCCTTGTGTATGCATCCTTACATAATGTCCTTACAGGTAAAATATGAACTTGTGCATGATTCTTATGTGTTTTAGACTATGCAACTTGGACTGGTTGTGGAATAGAGTATTATGGATTTGAAATTAGAACTTATTAAATTTAAGGGATGTTTAATCTTGCTAAGGTATCCATTTATTTGTTGGAAAGTAGTATTCCCCAGGGAGGGTATGGTATGAGATTCCTTCTTCAAGATCTTTATGCTAAATTTTTCTGAGATTACAACCCAATCCTCTACTAGTGGTTGTAAGGGGAAAGAAAAGTAGTAGATCAAGTTTTGATTAAACAAATTAAGTTTTTCATCTAAGTGGCAAAGGATCTTTACAAAACTATTTACATGGATAGGAGGTTTTGTTATAACTTTATAATTTTGAATAGATAAAAATTTCATCCTCTAAATTGAATTTATACCTTGTTCACATATAGAGGGATTGTTTTACATTTAACTATATTTTAAACTAAGTTCTTGAGCTTCTTAGGGGTCAAAGATAATATTACATGGACATGATATTGATATATGATATATGATTTTATCATCATCATTGAGTTATTTAATCCTTGTGACAGTGTGTGAAGACAATATAACAATCCTATTAATGAACTACTAGGATTAATATGGTCACATGTGTATGCCATGGTTACTTATGTTTATTTATTGAGTAAACACTGGTTTGTATGATAGATTGATAACTATGTTTATTACCTTACTTGAGATGCTTAATGATCATGAAATATTTATACAAGGGCATGGTACTGATTTTCATTACTAACCTTTCTATTAAATCTAAGACATTAAGTTGAATACAAATGTTTTGTTCCCTAATAACATTTCACATGTTGATCCAGTATTGAAAGATGGGTAAAAATTTCTTCCTATCCCTAGTAGGACTAAACTCATGTTTCCTTTTCAGTTCATATTCGATTAATATTTCATTTTTAATCTTGTGATATTATTGAATATTTGTTTATCTAACTCAAACTCGATATGAGACTCAATTTGAAAATAGACCCTATTGATGATGTACTAGCATGAATGATTCATTGTACTTTGCTTTATATTAAAATACTGGGGTCTATACCTCAAATCAGGGAGTCTTCTCTGGGTTGACACACTTTGAAATATTACTTCAGGTTCTGATGATCCATTTAACAATATTATTGTTGTGCAGGTACTCAGTTACTTATACTATTATCATTATATTACATTAATGAACTCATAACTTGTGGTATGAGATGAATGTTTGACTATATTGTGTAACTTTGTCTTATGATATAACTATGTAAAAATTATATCAATACCGAAGCTTAGATCATACCTGTTGTTATGAGAACTAAATAAGGATAGACTTATATACTATCATGATAAGATTCAAATTTATGGTCGTACTTAAATGATGATCATGTTACGACTGATTACAATATGAAGTAACTCATAATGCGGTGTTGTAATAAAGATTACACAGTACTATTACACTGAGTTAAAAAGTATATTCACTCTTAAGTTTATATAAGTTAAGTGTATATAACTTAAAGGTATAAAGATTTAGATTTTTCCCTATTAGGATATCGATGGAGTAATATAACTAATAAACAATTGAAGTAGTTGTGTTACATAAAATTCAAGCGACTAGGATAATAAGACCACAATTATTTAAGAATGGGATTATTTGACTGTAACATTATTAATCTAGCATTACTGGAGTTGATTGTGATCAGTTGTGATGATTGGATAACTTATGTGTGTCCTAATTTTAAACTTGTTTAAATTTCTTTAGTAGCAGCAACTTCTGTTTGAGAATAAGATGATATGATTTCATGTTATGTTTGATACGAATGAGAATGTAATTGTTTAAAATTTTTCCCTTTAACTGTCAACATAACATTCACAGTGCTTATCCTTTTCTCAGAATTTTAATTATGAATTATGATATATATTGTTATATGTATATATTCAATACCAATGTAAATTAGTTACTATGGTTACAAAGGTTGAGTAAATACCAATAAATATGAGAAAACAAAAATCTTAGATGGAAAGAAAGAAAATATCATTGTGCTCATTTCAAGGAAAATTAGGAAATGCATAGGAAAAAGGTCTAGGAAAAAAATTGAGTGACGAAACAAAAACAACTTAAGAAAACTTGTGGGGGATTGAAAATAGAGTAGTCTTTATTTGTTTCTATGATATCTAGCTTATTATGAATATCTATATTATACACCAAATGATATTGCTTTATTTAATTGGTAGTTGTGACAAAAACTTGGTCATATTTCTTTATTAAGAGATATTTTTTTGTTGAATTGAATAGAAAGCTATTATAGCTGATAAATTTGAGTGCAAATATGGAAATTTCAAATTCTAACGAAAATGATGGCTATTTTTGCAAAATTATTGATATAATATGTGTTTGATTATTCTATTTTCTAACTAAAGAGATAAATCATTGGGACAATGATTCATTTAAGGAGGTTAGTATGTCACACCCTGTACATTTAGTGTGGTATATAAGAGACAAGTTGTAACTATGTGATTTTGTACTTGATGACAAGTAATATTTCTTATCTTTTTTTAACTTGGTTTTTGACCCATTGTGATGACTTATAGGTGCATGGTTTTTCTATTGGATTAATATACTTTTTTACTAACCATGAGGTTACACAATATTATTAAATTGATTCTTGGATAAGATTGTATTATTCAATACAGTGAAATAGAGATTTCAATATATATATATATATAATATATGTGTGTGTTTGTGTGTGTGTGTGTGTGTGTGTGATTGACTAATCAACTGCGTTGATTTTGATCATAGTGAAAAGAGAGTCCTCTTTGCGGTGCTAGTAATACTACAAGACATTGGAAAGGTAAAACAAATGGTTTTGATAAATAAAGTATATTCTTTGTGTTGACAATATTGACCATGGTTCGCGGCCATAGAAATTGGCATTAATTAAAGGGTTTAAACATATCTAGAATGAAAATAATGGAAAATAATTATTTATAATCATATATAAGGTTGATCTTTATGATTATATGGCTTATGAATGTAGTATATGGTTATTAACTAGGAGTATTAATTTTGTTATGACCTATTTCTAATGCTTATAAACTTTAAGTTGATAAGACTTATAGTGACCACATGAATTGTTAGTGAATGATTAGGAACATGACTTCCTGATGCTGGTGATACTGAGCCAAGTTGGAACAATTACAATTATAATTCTTAATTGAAAAATCCTAAATTCAAGATGGGCTCTCATTTCAAGGTTGATATATTTGTATAACAATGTATTATTGGAGATAATAAATGGGTCTAAACCAAAAGTAAGGGATTCTAATAAACAACTAAGAATAAGGTCTGACCCTATTCAGTAGAAATCAGAAATTGATAATTAATAAGGGGAAACTTAAACCCCATACAAGTAAAACTGCATTATTTAATCAATGGCCAAAGTTTGAATTATATTTGATGATCGATGCATTCGACCCATGCATGGAAAGGAAGAAAAATATAAAGAACTACCTCCCGCTAAATATGGCATTTTAACTAGTAGATGGCAATAGAATAACTTTGAGGTGGCTAACATGGTAGAAGCAGTTGAATGCCATTAATGGTGTGGCAGTTTTTGGGAAATTAACTAAGCTTCCCAGGGAAGCTAACAACATGCAAAAAGTCACATTTTTCAGTTAGAATTGGCTAGTGAAGCCACCAACATTACATGAAAACAAAACGTACAGATATTTTTGTATTACTTAAACTCTACTTCGGATATAATGGTGAATACAATATTTGAGTTGTATTCGATTTAAAATGTATGAGGAAGTTAGGTATTTGGCTAGGTGTGTGAAGTTCTTTGTTAATCCTGGGTAAATTCGAAGGGAGCAGGAAAATACAAGAAACATGAGAAGAAGAAGAATGAACTTCCTAGAAAAGGCATGATATGATCTATCTCCATTTTAAAATTTTACTCTCTCTGTCATTTATATAGATATATTTCTTCTTTAAGATATGTTTAGTGATTGTGGAATTGGGTTTTGATGTCAATAAAGATTTGGAAGTTTTTATCCAATTTCCTTTTATGAATGACTCGGTAAAAACTAGTTGGTATACCAGGTAGATGTGTTCTTCTCTTTGTATGTGTGATTTCTAGAGAATTAGTTTGACTTGTTTTTAAATGAAATTTGTATATAGTGTTTAATTAATTAAAAGTGCACCATATATTTATCTTACTTTTCTATACACTTACGATCCCTGGGTGAATCGTTAATGAATATATGGGTTTTTGGGTGTTATGGAAACCATCCAAAGCTGAATATGAATAGTGTGCTCATCAATGTCAATAAAAAACATCCGTGCTAAACCATGTCAATAATACCAAGTACAAATACCAACAAACATGTCATCAACATACTTTGCACAATCAACCAAGATGAAAGTAAAACAAGGGCACCCTCTAAAAATGGTAAATACACACTACTGTCAAACCTATGACCAAACAAACCATGGTTTTTTAACCAAACCCGGTCACTATAAAATTGACCACGGTTACCAAATGACCAACCATGGTTAACCCTGACTGACATTGGTCTCTATAATAGTAATATTTTTTTCTACACCCTTCAAACTCTAAAAATTTCTCTATCATCTAAAACTAGTGAATCAACCATCAACTACCATCCCATAGGGAGTATCAAGGCACCATAAAATAAACCATAAGTGACATCACAAAGCAATAAACTTAAAATACCTGTAAATCCATGATTTCTCTCTAGAACTAACTTGTGCCTTTTGTCACTCTGAATAGTAACAATCTCCTCTCACTTTGCATGTGCATCATGTATCCAATCCTACAATGAAAATAGCCATGGCTTGCTCCCATTGAACATGAAATACCCTACACTACCTCTAACACCAAGCTTAAAATATAATATATTAGTGACAAATAAAACTAGATGAAAGAACTATAAAATTGATAACCTTTCTTCTTTGAGAATACTTATACACGACAGAATTTTGGAATTCTTGTGAAGTAGGGGAATCATCTTCTTTCCATCTATTTGTAATAAACATCTCTCATTACCTGCAATCGTGTCTAATCATGAATTTTGATTGAGGATCTCATCCTTAGACTAGAAACCCTTGTCTTCAAGATTCCACACAACTAGGAAATAAAATTCAAACAACACCAAAAAACCATGGTGTAAATATATGCACACTATCCAAACATAATATCAGTTGGTCCAAATGAAAGAAATAAAACATGAATCATATAGAGATACCTGAATCAAAGCCTTAATGGACTAACTGAGCCAACTCCATCCTCTTTCTTATCTAAACCATGAAGTGATCTACACTATCTCTGCCATGTACACTCTGTACAAGAAAATTGATCCTCTAAACTAGGAAAAAAATCATCTTCCCTCTCCTGCTACAAAAAACATGTACAGATAAGTTTCCACAGAGACCAACCACGGTCATCCCCGAACCGACCACGGTTAGCTGATCGATACTAGTTCCTTTGTGACTGAACTTGGTTCTTAGATGGATGTCAATGCTACTAGAATGAACCTAGTGACACACAATAAAAAAAATTATTTGTGGTGTTCTTTCAACCCTTGCCCATGTTTTATTGTATTTCCCTTGCCTCTCCATTTATTTTTTTGTATTTTGTGCATTCTCTCTCATTTTTAGGTTAATGTGGTTATGTTTCATGGACATTTGGAGGTAAATGAAGATCAAATTTTGTGTCACATTGGTCTGGCCTCTCTCAATTCCATTTTTTCCTTCTCCCTATGTAAATTATTTCCACACCCCCTTTTTTCTAGTTATATCACCTCTGTAGTGTAGGTTTTTTTTTTTTTCCATGCCCTCTTTCTCTCCCTATCTCCTTGGAATCTATAGTGTTGGCAGGATTTTAGGCATAAATCCACAAAATAATAAAGATAGTCGTGGAGTGATATGACTAGTTGCAAAGAAGTAGAGATAGTCATAGAATGAAGTAAAACCACTCATAAAGGAAAGAAGCCACTGAAGACCAAAAATCAGTGATACAAAGAAGGAAAAGCCGCAGAAGCTGATAGAATTATACGGATTGAATATAAATCATGTCATATCATGTTAGAAGCTGAAAGAGGCATGAGTTAAAGGAAGTGACATTTGAAATAGATTGTATTTTGTATATTTATTGTAATCAATGTATTACATAAAGTGTTCCTCATGGAAGACTTATGTGAGAGTGCCATTTTTTAGATAAAGAGAGTTAGAATGAAAGAGATGCATATGTACTAATGTAATGTATATTTATATATGAATAAAAATTAGAGTTTTAGAAGTAAATTATCTTGCACGTTGCTATTTAATTTTTGTCCTTAGCATAGTGGTGGTTTATTTCCTATGTGCATCCTTAACCTTGATCGGTTCGCACCTAAGCCTCACAAGTCTGTTTGGGTTTTAGGTCAACATTTAGTGTCTGAGCCCAGGTTTCTCGTGTTAAGTGGATGTCAGGAAAGATCTCACCACATGGATACTGGAAAATTGCATTATTAGAATTGAAAATTGGTGGGAAAATAAGATCGACATATTTGTGAAAGGGGAATAAAAAAGATGGAAAATCACCTATAAAGTGGTAGAAGCAGAAAATTTTGGAGAATTTGGAGAAGAATTTGTCTTATTTTCCTCACCAGTTGTGGCCTTGCTTGTTAGCACATGCAAAAAGGACCAAATGGAAGTGCATGTATTTGAGACAACATTTTGAGTGGACTACAGAAAAATTAACAATAGTAAAATACCTAGATGAACCATGGACCAGAGCAATTGACTATTGGTATGAGACTACACTAGATTATTTCATAATCACGTGGGAAATACAGGGTTGGACGAGATTTGATAATAAGAAACAAGAAGTGTTAAGTGGAACCCATGGTCATTTCCTTCAATCATTTCCATTCTTAATCAAGGTTTTAATGATCAAAAAAGATTAATTAGAGAAGAAGACAAGTTCCTTTAGGGGACAAGCACTATGGGATGGAGGAAACAAAGGGGGATGCTCTAGGAATCATGAATGATAAAAATTAATGGGGTATTGGTTGGGGTGGTAGAAATAGGCTGACATAAGAAAAAAGAAAATAAAAAGATAGAAAAAGTTAGAAGATTAGAACATGAGGATTAAGAAAATTAAAAACTAGGAGATAAGTAAAATGAAGGGAATGCAAGAGAGAGCAAGATTAGCTGTAAAAAAGAAAGAGTTTAAAGAAAAGGAAGAAAGACAAAAAATGGAAAGAGAAGAGAGAGAAAAGAAGATGAAAGAAATAAAGGATAAGTTGAATAAGGTCATAAAAGGAGATGAGAAGGTAGAGAAAATAGGAGATTCACACATGTCAAGTGGAGGCTAGTAGTTGGCTCACCCAGAAATGGAGACAAGCACTTCGATTCTCACTATAATACCTGCATCTTGTAGAGACCAGTTAGGTTTTGTTACTCCATGGAATCCCATGGTACAATATACTTTAGAGAGTCCAATCTAACAATCAATGACGAGGAAAGAAATATTAGTAAAGGATCTACAACAATTAGTAGATAGTTTAGGCCCAACATTTACAAGGGTTTTAGAAGTAGAAATATGGAAAGAAGAGGAGACGAGGACCTCATTGATGATTAAAGAGAGAGGAGAAGAAGAAGATGAAGTTAGTGTTATGAGAAATTTGTTAGAGGAATTTGGAGAGAAATTAGAGATAGCAGATGAGGAGGAACTAAAATAAAATATAGATAAACAAAATTAGGAAATGATAGAAATGGTAGAAGAGAAGAATGAAGAAAAAGATAGAGAAGAGGACAAGGATAGGAAAGAATAAAAGAATAAGAATATAAGAAGTGATGAAGAGTTAAAGGTAGATCATATATTAAGGAATATTAAAGATATAAATGTAGTTATCGAAAATGTTAGTTATGAAAAGACATCGAATAAATTGATGACCCCCAACCAACATGGAAACCCAAAGAAGATGACCCCCCAAAGTAGATGTCATTCCATGTTCTAATTGACACACCAATCAGAAATATAGATAAAGGAAGAACATTGGAAGATAGATACCATGAATTAAGAGAAGAGAGTAAACAAACACAACAGACAGTAAGATAGTTTCAATAATTGTTAGGAGAACTATATTTTGATATTGAATTAAGAAGAGACAAGGGAAGGAAAAGTAATCTACCAACAATTCACAATCAAACAAAGAAAGTAAAACAAGTTCAACAAAAAAATTTCATACCAACAAAACTAAGTACTCAGCCTAAAATCAAAAGATTAAGCTACTAATTTTTAAAAAAGATTCAACTAATGCCTTGGAACATTTTTTCTTATTGGACCACTATTAGAGGAAGAACAACACCATGGATGAAGCTAAAAATATGCAAGATTTTGGATGTTTAGTATGAGATGAGGAACTATGGTGGTTTATGAAGTTATCATCACAAGGTTTTAAATCATGGGCGGATATTGATAAAGAATTCAAAATAGATTTTCATTTTACATAAGCACCAATGGAAGGTGTGAGTAAGATGAGGAGTTTGGTTCAAAGAGAAGGAGAATTAGTAAAAGAGTTTAGTCAAAGATTCAATATTGTTACTTGAAAACTAGAAGAACCTCTAATGGATAAGCAATGGGTTGAATGGTTCACCTCCATCCTAATTTCTTAGCTCATATACAATTTGGATGCACATCAGTTCAAATCTCTAGTGGAAGCAATTGAGATGACAATAAAATTGGAGGCTCAGCTATGGAGAAGAGAAGGGGAGACATCATTAAAAATTAAACTGGAAATAGTGTAATTAGAAATTGCAAAGTTTAAATTACAACAAGAAATACAGAGGATTGAAGGATTAAGGAGTAGTTATCCTCCTAAGAGTAACTTGAGACCAAAAATTTGGTGTATGGTCTATTGCAATGAAGGGAATATCAAAATTGAATGCCCCTACTTTGAAAATGCAAAAATAATAGCCACGATAAGAGTACCTTCCTCACAGAAAGCTTCATCTAGCAATATAGCTCCATCTAAACGAACATGGTGTGGAATTTGTAGAATTTGGGACCAAAATACTCAGGATAATTATCCCTTACTAAAGGTAGCACCTCCAACAAACCAATTAATGTATTGTACAACATGTGGATCATACAATCATTATCACCATACTTTCCCTTCGGTTGATGCATTGGATGATTTAAAGGATTATTCTGCTAGGAGAGCTATGGCTATAAGGATTATTACAACACCTAACCCTCCTCCTACACAACCACAGATGAATACAACACCTATAACACCTACATAACCATCTCAAAAAATGATAATTGTACACACAATACCCAAATCAACAAGGTGGTCAGCCCAATTTGGAGGTGGATACCAAGGGAAACAATTACAATCCAAATTACCAAGGTTACAATGATGGGGGTTTCCATGGAGGGTACTGTGGAAGATTTATATGAGGCTATGATAACTATCAAGGAGGTAGAGGTTACCAAGGATATCAAGGATATAATGATGGTGGTTACCACGGAGGATACAATCAAGGAGGCAGATACCAAGACAGATGGACCAATGAATTGCTATAAATGTGGGCAAGATGGACACCTTGCAAGAAATTGTATAGAACTTGATCCATGTGGATTTTCTCATAAGAAGGGACACGATGCATTCCACTCTCTAGAAGCCACACAATTCTACAGAAGTGGATCAACAAGATTAGAAGAATTGGCTGTAGACACTCAGAGGAAGGTACAACACATAACTAGAATTCCTTGGGATGAAGCTACCATAACAAAAGATAAGGCCACAAGAGCCACTACTGAAGGAACTACTACTTTAGGGAATAATAATTTAGGAGGGCAAACCTCCGAAGAGGATATAAGAGAAGAAACAAGAGAAAACTACCTGAGAAGAAGGGAAACAAAAGCGGGGAAAAGTATTGAAGAACCGCAGTATATGGTAGCAGTCACCACTAGAAGTGCTAGAAAATTTGAGGAAGTCCCAAAGAAGAAGAAAATAATAAGGATTCCCCAAGAACAACATTCTTCAGATGAATAAGAGTGGAATCCCAAATAAATTAGACCAGGACTACACTTAAAAGAAATTGAAAAGAGTAGAGCACTGGTAAAATAAGCATAAAAAAGAAAATGAGAGAAAGAGAGAGAAGAAATGCTTTAGTGAAAAAGAAAATATTACACTGAAGGAATTAGAAAATATGGCCATTAATTAGGGTTTATTAGAAAAACTGAAACAATTCAGAAAATATTAGAATAAGGAGGAAAGAATGCATCATGCCCATTGAATTAAAAGAGGACCCACTAAGAAAAAAAAATTATTCTGTAAACAACGAACATGGTGCAAGTCTGCCATTTATCTGGATGTGGATATTTTTTACGCTACCATCACTAAGGTCTTGTTAGATCTTGGCATAGATCTTAACATGATGTCTAAGGTCACATGGGAAATTCTTGGAAGACCTACTTTGGATCCCACTAGGTTCTTTATTGGGTTGGCAGATGGATCCTCTAGAAAACTGATAGGAGTGTTGAATAATGTTGAGGTGAATTTTAAGGGAATCAAGAAATTGGTAAACTTTGAGGTAGTAGAGAATGTTGCTGAAAACCCTTCTTATAGTGTCATCCTAGCATTAGAATGGTTTGTAGATTGCAATGGCACTTTGAGCTCTATTGAAGAAGAAGTAACTTTACACTCAGATTGGATATGTGTTCATGTAACCTTACATGCAGGGATGAGTGTCATATGGATAGAGGAAGTATGGACTAACCTTGAGGAGGATGAATTTTTCTGAGATACAAAGTGTATATGCACTAAATAGATTTTTTAGTATTGAAAAAGAGTTTGAGAAAAATTCAGATGGAGAAATCTCGGTTAAATAAGAAAAAGCTTTGGAAGGGTCAGATCATGTGGTAGAAGCCTGGATTCATGGGTTCCTGTAGTCATTTCTTCATGTACCTCCTTTCTACCCCAAGCAAGTCATCCTATCACCCAGTGTGCATTGGGCACTCACCAAAAGCGTGTGTGGGTGCCGAGATCCTCCTTTATGTGAGCTTCATGATAATTATCCACCATCAATGGATAATGAGTTGTAAGAGTGGAAATATACACATTCACTAACAAACAGAAGATACAAATAATAGATCCATGCCCAGGTGCATCATAAATGGGAATGAAAATAGTAAATAAGCTTAATGAAACTAGATTTGACTTAGAATAATATGCAAAACACAAGGGTTTACACTTAAGAACATGAATAACTAGAATCACACACATATATAGATTTATAAACATTTACAGTGGCCTCATTGCATCATAAGGGTCATACAGACTGAATACATCAAGGAATATTATCTTAAAACCTACAAAAATACTTTACAAAAAGAGAGTTATTAACTATTCTACCCATTACAACTCTTGTTCATACCTAAACCCATGCATATATGCTCAATAACAACCTTGTAAGGATTCCTGCAACACCTCATCACCACTTAAAACCCTATTTAACCCTACGAGCTCCTAACAACGCTTCATTAATGCTCTCCTCCTTTATTTCAGACCCAAGAACTCCTTTAAATAGGATCTAGATGCACTACCTTGGTTTCCTTCATGAATAGATCACATGCCAAGTGGAAATGTTATCCTTCATGATCAAATGCCTATGCCATCTTCTAGATGCCTCCACTATCTGTAATGATCATCCTAGGAATATTTCTTACGTGGAATATTCTTTTCTTGACCTACAAGTCTCCAGGTTGGCACCTTATCCATTCAACAAACGTACTCAAGATTTTCACGTGTTTCTCCTATGACAACTCCTTCAAAATATGCCTAAGTACCTAAACCTTCTTGCTCCCACACGCACCAACCTCTTCTCCTACATGCATTTCCATTATGCAATTTTTCCTAATAACCTTCCTTATTTACTAACTCCCATGCACATTGACCTATTCGTTGGGACTTAGTCAATTTCAGGACCCAACATTACCCCACACTATGCATGTTGTCCATCCTTAGAAACACTATGCCCTTCCACCATAGAATAAAGAATAGGGAAAATGAAAGAATCTGCGATTGAATAAAGAATGAAAGAATGGAAAAATTGAAAAATCCTTCTACCACTACATGAGAAGTGGTAAATATTTCTTCATGGGGGCTTCAATCTTAACCCAAGCATCCACATCATTATGTACCTATTTAATTAAGTCACCCATCATTGTTCTAACCTCGTCAAAACTCGTCTCATACCCCTTAGCCTTTAGCGTATCTTCAATACTTTCCATATGCTTGCTAAGGTATCCTAGCACATCCATCCCACAGGTGACTTGAGGGTACAACTCTTTCATTTTATTTTTAATTGAAACCCTCAAGGTTTTGATCACCTCTAATTTATTCTCTACCTAGGCCAAGATCTTTTCCCGATCCACCCTATTGCCCTTATTTTTCTCTTGAAATTATTTCAGATCCACTTCATGGCTGGCAACTAATATGATTGCTACTTTGTCTTTGTCACCATAGTTGTCATATACAACTTCTACCATTTGTGATGTGGTCTTCATTAATGAAATAAGCTCATAGTACCAAATTAGCATCTCCCCAATCTTCAAATTCTCTTCCTTCTTCTGGCGTGCCATTACTTCTTCTATTGATTCTAATGGAAGTGGCTATATTTCCATGGTGAGTATGCACATTAATTCTTCTTAGAAATGCAAGGTTGACTCGTAATTTTATTTAGGAGGGGCCAAGGCTAGGTGCTTTAAGATAATTGAATTTTAAATAGCCTTTATCTTCTTATGTACTTCACGTAAATTTTCCTTTTCATCCCTCAGCTCACGTCTTAACTGTGCATTGATCAAATCATTTTTTATCTCCCTATCCCTCTCAATGGTCTCCTTAATTTCTTTTTCAAGTTCCCCTTCCAAGGCTCTTCTTCTATCATTTCTCCCAAAAATTCTTTCCTCTACTTTTACTGACACTTTGTTGAGCACATTACAAACTTTCTCATCCAACATCTGCTAAGTATTTACAAGGGGGTTCATTCCTTCAGCGCCTAGTGTCTCCATCAATGCATAATTATTTACCTCTAACTTGAGCTCATCGATGTGGGACTCAAAATCCCAAGACAACATATTTCTTATGCACGGGTATCCACTCTCTTCATCAAAAGATGACCAAGTGAGGAGTTTCTCTATGGGCAATCTACTTTGGAAGCGTGCGTATAGTACCTTGCTTGGATCATTGATATAAGTTATGGATTGTTCTTGTACTGATACTACACCTTTTCCACCTATGTGCATTGTCATTGGGAATCTTACTTCTAAGTTGGGGTCTCTTCCCATACTTCCATATTCCTTCCCTACACTAGAACTTTCCTTAGTCTCTTTTAGTACTTCATCGGCACTGCACTCTACCCCTTGGCCCACTAGATCTCATATAATGCCCACCACATCCTTTTAAACTATATAATTTATGTGTTCCTTGGTAGGGGTTGGGGTCCTCTGACCATGTATGCTCACCTCCTCACTTCCTCCTTTAACATGGGCACCCTCCCATCATACTCCTCTTCATCCCCTTATTCACTAGACTCATGTACATTGTGTATAGGAGGATTATGAGCTTCCTCATGATCTTCATTGTCTCCTTCATTTTCCTCCTCAGAATCACCATCCTTGATGCTCTCTGTGTTCTCTAATTCTAAACCTTGCGCAACCCATTGCTTTTTGTTCACTAGTGACTCCAACACAAGGGAATCCTCCTTCTTGAGTGACTTTTTTCTCCTAGGATACTCTTCTTTCTCTAGATACTCCATCCTGATGGGATACTTCTTCTATTGAACATAGGTGATTTTACCCACACCTAACTCTTGTGCCCCTATGGTTTTCACTATAGGCACACTCAATGCCTTTTCTACGAGAGTATCTTATAGTTCTCTCTTCTTAATTACTAGTTTCTTCTTTCTCTAGGTGGGGTCTTTTAGGATAGATATTTCATCCTCAACATAAGCACTCTTCTAAAACTTGGACCTTAGTTGCACATAAACCCTTGTCACTGTCATACCTACAATAGGAAATGTCATTGGTTTTATCATATGTATGTCATGAGATACGTACTTCTCTACATATGAACGCTTCTTGGGGTACACCAATGTTTGACACATCTTGCAGTAGTCTTAATCAACCAAACTTATATCAAAATGAAGTTTTTTGAATTCCTTGAACCTATTGATCGTGATTTGAAAGTATTGTGTTGTGAAGTAGAAGGGTAATTTACACCAAAGACCCTTGGTTGCATCTGTCAACATAAACCTGTTGATATAGAAATGTTGGTATATGACGAATTCAACTTCTCCATGCACCAGTGTAGGAAGATATTCTGATATCCTCCATTCAGCTCCAAATGCATCACGCATTTGTTTATACCATTTCTCCAAGTACGCCTTGTGAGAATCTTTCATGGTGTCAAAAGTATAATCTTCAAACCTCTTCAAAGGAGAGGGTTTCTCATCTAAGTACTCCCA
>JAHRHJ020002086.1:0-14929 GCA_019776745.2 Taxus chinensis | reverse complement strand
TGAGGGCCTTTGCGCTTCGCCGGCACAGTCCTCTTTTCCTTCAGGGCCTTCTGAATCTTTGTTTTCAGCCAGTTAGCGGCACAGGCCCTGCCCCTTAACAGCTTGGTTGGGTTATATCCAGGTCTACTCCTGACCTTTGCAATCCAATTTCCTGGCAACTTCCTAACTCCTGCGTGAGTTAGAGTTAGAATTGCTGTTTTCCTGCCATGTCAGGGACCAGCCACCACCGTGGCGAGTTAGAATGTAATACCGGAAATTCTTCACTGCTTTGAAAACAGCAAAGGCTGTGCTTTTCCATTGAGTCATTTTAGTTTTTGACGGGCTTGAGCGGGAGAATCTATGGAATGAGATCGGTGGATTTCAAGTCCTCTGAATTCTTTTGCATTAAGATGGCAGACACAGTATGCTCAGATGTGTAACTATACTGATGAAGTCCTTGGAGTAAATCGGGACATAACAGAACGGGTGCATGCGGTTTTTTTCCTTTTGCGCAACAGACAGCTTGTTATCTCCTCAAATGACCTGTTCCCTTCTTCACTCCATCTGAAAGTTGGCGGTTGACCCCTTCATCATGTTAATAGTGAGGGTCTTTTCAGCAAAGTCAGGAAAAACGCCTAAGAAAATTCACCTTTCCGAAGAAAAGAATGAACAACAGTCTGCTTAGGCAGAGTAAGGCTTTGAATCGCTTAACTCTTTTCGGGCCATCCTATCTTTGCCTTCTTGCTAACCACTCATGCCTAGCAACTTCCTTCTGTGGACTCAAAAATGGAATTTGTGGAATAGGGAAATCCCATGTTCGACATCCTTGGCCACATACTTGCTCCAAGTGATATAGTGATCACTTTGTGTTTAGAGAACACGGTCAGGTCATCTAAATAAACCACAATGACCTTCCACCATCATACCTTTGAATGCAAAGTCCATGGCTTTCCACTGAAACGTGGCACCAGCATTGGTTAGGCCAAACGGAATTCCTGCTGTAGGCAAAAAACTGTACCCAGGGAGTAGTGATGCTGTTTTTGAATGATCTTTCAGGTGAAACATCTCAATCCGATATGTAACCTTTTAAAAAAACCGTCATAGCATGGGACAGCATCTCGATCTAGTACTTCTGCAGACTTGATCCATTATCGGAAGAGGGTAGTTGTCTTTCAGGAAGCTTGATTCAAAATTTCGAAAGTCCAACGAATATGCGTATCTCGCGTTTTTCTTGCGCACTGGCCACAATATTTGTCTACCCAAGTACTGTGATGGATATGGAAGATGATTCTCGCACCAGCATCTTCTAAATTTTGGCATGGATGGCTTACCCCCAATATCTGTAGGATTATAGTGACTCTGCTCTGCGAAAGGCTTTGACATCTTCTCAACGGGATGTCATGCTGAAACGTCCTTTGTTTAAATATACTTTAGATCGGCATAGGACAACGCCAAATACATCCATGTATTTTTAGCAGCGTTGCAATTTCATTCTTTCCTTTTCTTCTGGCGGCAACATTTCCCGATGTTCAAAATTGCGATGCGCCTCCGAACCTAAATGAACTGGTTCGGTCTCTGGGGGATGAGTAAGGATCATTCTCGACTCTTCTTTTTCACAAAAAGGTCATCCCTGTCAAACAGGCAGGGCGCTCCAGAGAAACCCAGGCACTTCGGAATTTTATTTCCTTGAGCTGGACATATGCCGTCGTTCTCTTTGATTCGTGGTTTTGACCATTGATTGATTCGCGGCAGTAGAGGTGGATCCTTCAAAAATAAATTCGTCAAAATTTTCTGATTTTTCAGCAAAAAGGCAATGAGTTGATTATCATCGTTGAATACTTGCCAATGCTGAGAGTGGTCTGGCACGTTCAGGCGGGAAAACAACTTAATGGTTTGTTTGCTTTGTTTTCAAACCGGGTGTAGCGAAGCATGGAGATGCTGAAACGGCCAATGAATCGGCATGTCATTTTTGAGCTCTTGGAATGGCCCCTATGAAAAGGCATCAAAATTCTTTGATGTGTCCCATTACGCGTTACGGTAGGCCTGAGCCTCTCAATTTTCAATGCGTAGGTAAATCCTTTGACATGATTTACAACTAGCTTGACAACCTTGTGACTTTTAGATTTTTAATTCCTCTTTCTTTGTGGCTTGATACGAGAACAAAGATTCAACTCAGTGATTGTTGGTGTTGAAAAAAACCTGCAACTTGAAAAGAGAGAGGAATGATCTCCTCTTGGGAGATATCAACACAGCCCCAGTGCCACATCCACTAGTTGTGCCAATTCATCAAACTGTAAGGTCCAGTCTCATTAAGGATCCTTTTGCTTGAACGAGACACCGTTTGTATTGTCTCAGTAAAGACAAGAATAGTTCCCCATCTCTTAGATTCAAAAAGGATTTGGGCTTTGGGTCTTCGGAGCTGGTAACCAAGTATTTCTTTGTGATTCTAGCTCTAAGTCTGCACAACACCTTTTGACGGGAATTCTAGCTTTAGACCAGTCCATGTGAATTTCCCCACCAACTTCGCTGCAGAAACTCCTTCCCCAGCAGAATCCCGTAGGCTGCCGGAATGTCAGCGACAAGGACTGTCATTTTTACTCTTTTATTTGGGGAAAGCCGCAAACACAAATTGCGCGTCTTTGATTTGGCCCACCAACGGAACTTGCTTGGTTTCCAATGATAACATCTGCCGAAGGGTTGGTAAGAGTGAGGGCCCAAAGCATGGGTGACTTTTGCCGGCATGACATTATCAGAAGCTCCGAAATCAATTATACAGTTGCTCAACTTATGGCCATTGATTAGGAGAGAGAGATAGAAAGGCTCTATCTTACCTGATGCAGATGTTGAAGCAACATTTATGCGGGATTCGGGGGGAGTGGAAAGGATTCCTTTTGGGGAAACCTTCTTAGATGTAACAGCTTGACTCTGAATATATTTGGTCAATCTTACAAGCTGTTCGGGATTTGACTGAAGGTACTCAGCTTCAGACATTTGGATCTTTGTCTTTTTTGCATGATCTATGATATCAAATGCGGCCAAGGGTTGTGCTGGTGAGGGAATGAGTCCCTCGCTTCGCGATGGTGGAACAGGGTTACTGATCTTGATAGGAATATGAGGGGGCTGATCTAGAGGAGAGCTAGGGGGAAAAGATTTCCTTGTAAAAGATTTGACAGGGAGTTGAGTAGGAAGAGGATTACCTCTTTTAGCAATGGTTGGAGGCATGTTTGACACGGCCTTCTCCTTCTGCACATGGGCAGAAACTTCTGCTTCTTTTCCTTGTGAGCGGGTAAAAATAGCATATGATTTTCCACTTGCATAGCCTTGAGTACCCTCCTCTTCATCAGATTCTTCTTCATCAAATTCCATGTATCCAATAGTAGAGTCGCCAGTCGGCTCACCGACATCTTGATCATCTTCGCCTTGAGACGAAGGTTCTTCATAGTACTGCTCTTCTTCGATCTCGGCCAAAGCATTGACCGGAGGAGCTTCAAGTGCCAACCGTGGAGCAGTTGCAGGTAGGCGCAGCCTTTGTGAAACATTATTAGGAACGAAACTCCTTCGTGGAACATCCCGGTATGAGGAACTAGGAGCCTGGGCCAACTGCTTCTTTAGTGCAAGCAAGTCATTCGCCATCTTTTGGAATGCTGGATCAGACGAAGTAGCAGGCGAGGGATCTGAAGATTTGGATTTGGATGATTCCTTTTTTAACTCGCCAGATATTATCAGATTATCTTCTATCCGAATGGCAGTAGCCTGAGCGAGAAGTAGGGTAGCTACTTGCTCTTGAAGGAGCAAGAAACTAACTTTTGAACCTCATGGCGTTCACGAAGAAACACTTCTGATTCTCCGGTGTTGGAGCATGGCAACAGGGACACGATTGATTAGTGCATTGAACCGGTGATGAAATCGCGCATGGTCTCATTGGCCTCTTTCTTCAGGTGAGTGATCCGTGATAGTAATGCAAACGCATCCTCTGAAGGCTTGTATCTGTCTTCAAAAGCCTCCCGCAAGGTGGCCCAACTGGTGATAGATCCGGCAGGCAAATGCTGAAACCATTCAGCCGCAGGCCCTTGTAGAGTTTCCAGAAAAAGGCAAACCGACACATCTTCGTGAGTCACATCCCAAAATACTACACGACATGATGAATGTAGATATATGGGAATCCGTGCTTTGATTTCTGCTCCCATCGAATCTGGGAAAATTCTTTCGGTTTTCGTGAGGAAGCACATGAACTGGATGTGGCAGCTGCGAGAGGACCCATAGCATTTCCCCATGGTACTGCCATTTAGGACAGGCAAGGATAGAGAACGCGGGCGGGGAGTGCGGTCCCATTGAGCAATAAAGTACTGCAAAGGGACGTGGATGCACCTTGTAAAAGACTTTTTCTTCATGGAGGTGAGACACTCCTGGATGACCGGCTAGCCGAGATTAGCACTGAAAAACGCACCGGTGTCACGCTGAAATTGTGCCTGTGAAGCAGATCGAAAGTAGGATCAGCTTCTCCACGGGCTCTCCTGCTGCGCGTAAAAGGTTCACTTGCCAGCGTACCTTCCAGATCTGCAATGTTATGACGCAGATTCAAACTTTCTTTTTGGTTGCACTTGCTGATTTTCTGGTTTTTCTGACAAAAACCAGCAGCAGGTACTTTTCTAGATATTTAAAAACTATCCTCTTCGACAAACCGATTGCAGTTAATGACAAATAACATCGAGGATAAGATGGCAGGGAAGAATAGCAGGCTGATTTTCGGATCTGATTTTTACTTTTTCAGAGGGTTTAAAACTTTTTGGAAAACAGTCAAAAGTTCAGATCTACGGAAAAATACTGATTTTTATAAAAACTCAGCGAACTAAAGTTCTGTAACTAGACCCGATCTATGGATCTCAGAAGAAAATTTTCAATTTTGGGCACTTTTGCAAATTTTTGGGATTTTTATCAAAAAGGTCAGATTTGCAAACAGGCAGTGATTTTCTTTTTTTTTCATTTTTTTCTATCTTACCACCATCATAGATCTGACAGATCTATCCGTTCCCCAGCGGAGTCGCCAAAAACTGTTGGTCCGAAAATCTGTCACATGGACAGATCTATGGATAGACGAGCCAACAGTGTGCAGGGCTTAGCCCCTCTTTGAGTCAGCAAAGCGAAACTGGTTTATTGCTATTTCTACCAGCAGGAACCTATGCAAGTCTCACAGATTCTGCCTTCGGGGGTTGGGATCTCATCCCAGTAGAGTGTTTCAGGCTGCGAAAAGAAAGGAATGAAAGAGGGAAAAGAGAAAGAACAGATCCGAAGGAAGAAAAGAAATGAATTCCAAAGCAGAAAGGTCAGAAGATTTATGTTTTTGGGTTGGTAGTAAACAGAGCCAAACCTACTTGCATAAATAAACAAAGCAATACTGATGAGCAAATGACAGAAAAGTAGATATGAATCCAACAGATTAAACACATACAGATCTAACTTAAGAGAGATCTAATGAATAACACAGCTATTGAGCACAAAGTCTTAATAATTGTATTACTTGTTTTCTTCTGTTACAAGAAATCTCAAAGTCTTTCTCTCCTCACTCTCTATTTTCATCTAAAAAATGTTCACCCTGAATACAACAAGTATTCCAGTATTTATAGAAGAAGAGGAGGAAAAGAAGACAAAAAGGAGCCAACCACCTATTTACAAAGATATTTACAAAATATCTAAAAGTCATGTTGACTTTTGACAACTTTGATGGATGACATCATCCCATGATGCAACATGGATGATGTCATCATTTGTGCCAACACATTTTAGACATTTCAACGAGAAAGTCGGAGAATAGAGAGAAGAAGAAGAAGAAGAAGAAGAAGGAGCAGCTACTCGTCATCATCATCCTGCGGCCGAAAGGGGGTTGCCTGTTTCTGATGCTGCTCAGGAGATGATATGTGGAACTGAGCGCGGTATTCCAAAAACTTGTTAATCATCGGCCCAAATTGATCCTGTGATGGATCCTTGTGCCGTTCGCTGATTGCTTCGCAAGTCTCCCGCTCGTCTATGAGCTTTTCTGGGAGTTTAGAATAATCTTTCTCCACCTTGATGAGGAACCCAATGAAGTCCCTACAGGCCAGTAGGTTGTTGATAGATTCAGTGTCAAATGTGACCTCTGGCCTTGTCCCTGAGAAGCGATCTCCTTGAAGATCCGGATAGTGTCATCAGCTGATCTCAAGGTAAGGGAAGGAGTGAGCAACCCTGGAGTCATGGCGAGAACAATTTTCTCCATTTGATGCATTGCATCCAGGGCCTCTTCCTTTACCTTGTCTATCTTTTCCAGAACGAATTCCAGCTGATCTATCCGATAGTCCAGAGTGGACATGGTTTTGTTGAGGGCCCTTGGATGGCCGAAGACACCGAACTTGACCAGATCTTCGACTGAACAGTCGAACATTTGTTGAAAGGTCTCGTGCTGGAGTCTAGCATGTTCTAGCTCTTCTGATATGGGAACTGCTAATGCTTGGAGTTCCTTGTTCGCCTTTCCGATGTTTATATATAGATTGACATACTCGGCGATTACTCTTTCACTGTCCTTGAGGATCTGGCTCCTCCAAGCAGAAACGGCCATACCCTGCTCGCCGATCTTTGAATATTCATTGATTTTCTCCTGGCTAAGAAGCTCAGAAGTCCCGGCGGCAGTTGTGGGAGGTGCACTACCCATCTTCTGTAAGGCTTGAAGCAGATGTTTGTTCTGCTCCTTCAGTAGCCTTTTCTCTTCTTTCATTTCTCGAAGCTTCTTGCAGAGGGCATCGACTGCGGAAGTAGCTTCCCCCTGGAGACTTTCAGAAGACGTCCCCATTGTGACTTGGGTCACAGTAAAATCTGTCGGAGACAGATCTTTTTTCTCCTTGAGGGGATCAGGGTATGCTATTTCCATAACTCTCTCACCTGCAGCACTTTGGGAGAAGCGTGTTACAGGCTTCTGCTTCTTTGCCCCTTTGGCTGGAATTACTGAAAAGTCCATCGGAGCGATGGGAACTTTCCTCTTTTGCTGGCTCAGCTGCTGAGAGATCCAGGCTGGTCCTATAGAAGAAGGACCAGAGACAGAGGAGGAGGGAGCTACAGTAGAAGAGGGGAAAAACGTGGAAACACGCGGCGGCGGCATCGAAAGAATAGCCGAAGAAGTGTCCACGGGAGGAAGGGAAACTGTAGCTGCAGAAGACATAGGAAGGGAAGGGAGCTCGGAGATGAGGGAAGAAATGGAAGAAGACAAATCAGCGAGGGAGGAGAAGATAGACGAAGAGGCGGGGGAAAGAGTAGAAGAAGGGACAGAGGACACGACCAAAGGGGTGGTCGTTTGAGACACCTGAGGAAGGGGAGGAAGAGAGGAAGAAGGGACAGAAGGGACCTCGGTTGTTGTTGCTGTGCCGACATCCTGAGTGGATGGGCCCATGGGAACATCCTCCATTGCTTCTTCTTCCAGAGTTATAACCTGTTCTTGCGCTGTGGAAGGAGGACTTTCAGGAGTTTCCTCTTGGGTGGTACTAGACTCACCCTCTACACCTTTTCCTTTTAACTGCTTTTTGGACCTTGGAGGTGCGCTGCCTAATGGGGAAGTTGTGAAATCTACCCCGAGGTAGATCAGCCCGTTCATGCGGCACCAGTGCTCTGTTCTCCGCATAGTCTCCTTGACCCTCTCCTCAATTGTTTGAGGAGCCTTGCTTCTGTCAATGGCCGGGAAGGGCCAATCATCCCCTTCCGTGTCATTATACACCTTGTCTGTTTCATCTTCCGTAGTTTGGAAGCCTTCGGGGACAATGGCCACTCCGTATTGGATAATCTCCGCCAATGCTAAGCGAGAATGATCCTTTCTTCTGAGTTCCACCTCATGGATGACGTCAATGTAAATATCCTCAATTTGAGGGACATGGATCGGATCAAGCTTAGCTCTTGGCAGGCAGCCCCTTGGGTCAAAGGTAGGCCTGGCTGGGAAGTCATGTTTCAAATTGAGCAGCTCCAGCTCTGCGAACATTTCCCTTGCCTTGTGATGGGTGGAGCATGTGTATCGGCCCACTGTGAGGGGGAAAGGAGTTCCACCCTTCTTTCTTTTGAGGCATTTCTCATGGTACGTGACCAGCTGCCTTGATAGTTCTAGTAAAATCAGCTTAGGTCCAGCATACCTCGGTAGCCTGGTTGGTTCACCCAAGAAGTTGACCGCCCTCAGATAGGTGAATGTGGGAAACTGGGTGAACAGGGCCCCCCATTTCTCCACAGTTGACACAATGTTCTTGGTTGTGCGACCATGAGTTAGATTTGGCCTCAACAGGCAAATGATGTGATAGAAGAAAGCATCATTAATTTTGGCGAATTGAGGGATGTTGTTCTCCAGCCTCAGTTCTGGATAATATTCATATATTTTGACCTGAGGCCAAATTCCACTTCGGTTTAGCCCTGGATAATCCCTCTCCGACGCTGCAGCGTAGACTACGTAGGAGTTCATATGGAACACTCCCGTTGTGGCGAACTGTTGTAGCTGCTCAGAGATGGTGCTGCTTATTATCTCTCCCCAGCAAAAGCGCTGATCGGGCAAGTTTTTATTCATTGTCTCCAAGTACCTCAGCATCCATTTATGGAAGTAGTGGGCGTCAGAAAGCCCGAAGACTCTGCTCAGGAAAGTGATAGTATCACTAAGTTCTTCTGAGAAATCATTGCGGTGGATGGTCTGGGGCCACCGGGTTACCACCTTCTTGTTCTTTAAGTATACCTCATTCATCATTTGCATACACTGGTCTTCATTGTCTTCCCAGGCCTTGATGCACTCTTCTTGGCTGACGGCCACAAAGTGCCGGTGGTGAGGGATGCCGAGCATTATCTCAAAACGACGGGCAGTGAGGTTTATGACTACCTCGCCCTTGCTATTTTCGACACATCTTGTGTCTTTGTTGTAACATTGGGCAATCACCATCATGAATTCGTTGTTGATGGCACTGACGGGGATTCCTCCGGCGAAGTGCAGGGCACTGCCTATTAATTTGTCCATCCATGGACTTCTTGTAACCTTCTGAGTTCTAACCCAGAATTCTTCCATGTCAATGTGACCCAATTCTGAGTCTCTGACATCCATACTGCATTCAGCCTGTGATTCGGGCATCCTGACCCTTTGATATTTGTACTTCATTTCTTCCTCTGTAAGCTTAGCCTTTCCTCTTGGTTTGGTGGGTTTCTTGCTTGACGTAGACATGTGTTCTTTCGAACTCAGTTGCTGATCTGCATGAAGAAGAAGCGAGACCCAATCCAAAAAGGTTGAATTAGCCATTTGATCTTCCATTGGAATGACAGCAGAAGAAAGAGTTAGATATTTTAAGGCTTAGGGTGCAGGGCGCATGAAAAATGCAATTAGCAGGCCAAATAGACAAGGCGCACAGAAAAGGAGTGTTGCAAAGGCTAAACTGGCGCCAAAGGCGCACGGCGCACGGATGTTGCATATTGCATTTTATAGAAGGGCGCATGAAAATTGTGTGTTACATTGGGACAGGATGCGCCCTTTGGCGCATGCAATTTTCATGTTGCATTAGAATTTGGTGCGCCCTTTGGCGCATGGATGGATCGTGTAACATTGACTTTTCGTGCGCCAAAGGGATATGGCGCGGCGCACTAAGGGTTTACACAACATAATGTTACTGCAATCGGGGGAGCGCCTGCGCCTTTATAGCTTCATACTTAGCGCAGATATAACTTTTGTTGCATGGAAGCTGGGTGCGCCATTGGCGCATGGAAAAGGGATGCAACATGGACGGACGGTGCGCCAAAGGGGCGCAGGTTTAGCATTTGTAGCATGCGAAAGAGGCGCGCCTTGAGGGCGCATGAGTTCATGATGCAGCAGGACAAAAGGGTGCGCCATTGGCGCAGGATTTTGCTCATGTAACAGGGCGGGTAGATGCGCCATGGGGGCGCAACTGTTCATAGTGTTGCAGGGGTGACAGATGCGCCAAGGAGAAAAACAGAAAACTGAACTCTTAAAGGGGGTTTTACATGACTCTTAGATTTCTTCTCCTCTTTCCTTTTTAACATGCTCAGTGGGCAAACGAAACGGTTAAAACCAAGAGGATTACAACCATGGTTTCAAGAAAATGACCCTCTCCAGCAGATCTGGAAAGAGGAAGGATAGCATGGGGGGCAGACAGCAAAAGGAGGAGGCTAGGCCAACATGTTTCATTTCAAAACCAACCAACAAGCCAAAACCAAACCAAGAACACACCAGGAACTGAAAGCACAAAACACACAAGAGAGAAATAACACCTCTTACCTGGATATATAGCAAAAGTTGCAACGGGTCCACAGGGCGATGAAAACGACGGAGCAGAGGCTGACAAGTTCAGAACGATCACGTGCTCAACAAAAAGTGAAAATGACATTTGGGCGCGCACCTATATATATAGAAAAACTGGTCATAAATGCGCCAACCACTTTTTGAAGGCGCATGAGATTTGTTGTCGACAGGAGAAAGCGTGCGCCCTTTGGCGCACGAAAGTATTTGACAACAGGAGACAAAGTGCGCCTTGGCGCGCCAAAAGCATTGTCGACATGAAGTTATGTGCGCCCTTTGGCGCACCAAAACATGGTGTTGCAATGAGATTATGTGCGCCCTTTGGCGCACCAAAAAGTGGCGCAACAAAAGTTGTGTCAACACTTGGCGCATGCGCCCTGGCGCACGCAAGAGAGACTCAACATCCTTTGGCGCACCGAAAGATGTGTTAACATGGAAAACCATGCGCCAAAGGCTTTTAAGGGGGCGCACCAAAAGTTAGTGTTACAAGGAGATTTCATGCGCCCAGCCAAAAAAGGCTCAAAAAGACTAAGTTCGAAAACTAGATTTCCCGGGAAGGGATTTTACAACGTTTCGAACGCGAGGGATCCCTAACGAGGGATCGAAACAAAATTTTCCGTATGGTTATCGGTAAAATTGCCCTTGTCAATTTTACGGGATAAATCTATCTTCTCCTCCCTCGCTGATTTGTTCTTCTTCCATTTCTTCCCTCATTTCCGGCCTCCCCTTCCCCTTCCTATGTCTTCTGCAACTGCAGTTTCCCTTCCTCCCGTGGACACTTCTTCGGGCTGTTCTCTCGATGCCGCCGCCGCGTGTTTCCACGTTTTTCCCCTCTTCTACTGTTGTTGCCTCCTCCTCTGTCTCTGGTCCTTCTTCTATAGGACCAGCCTAGATCTCTCAGTAGCTGAGCCAGCAAAAAGGGAAATTTCCATCACTCCGATGGACTTTTCAGTAATTCCAGCCAAAGGGGCAAAGAAGCAGAATCCTGTAACACACTTCTCTCAAAGCGCTTGCAGGTGAGAGAGTTATGGAAATAGCATACCCTGATCCCCTCAAGGAGAAAAAAGATCTGTCTCCGACAGATTTTACTGTGACCCAAGTCACAATGGGGACGTCTTTTGAAAGTCTCCAGGGTGAAGCTCTTTCCGCAGTCGATGGCCTCTGCAAAAGCTTCAAGAGATAAAGAAGAGAAAAGGCTACTGAAGGAGCAGAACAAATATCTACTTCAAGCCTTACAGAAGATGGGTAGTGCACCTCCCATGACTGCTGCCGAGACTTCTGAGCTTCTCAGCCAGGAGAAAATCAATGAATATTCAAAGATCGGCGAGCAGGGTATGGCCGTTTCTGCTTGGAGGAGCTAGATCCTCAAGGACAGTGAAAAGAGTGATCGCCGAGTATGTCAATCTATATCTAAACATCGGAAAGGCGAATAAGGAACTCCAAGCATTAGCAGTTCCCATATCAGAGAGGCTAGAACATGCTAGACTCCAGCACGAGACCTTTCAACAAATGTTCGACTGTTCAGTCGAAGATCTGGTCTAAGTTCGGTGTCTCTTCGGCCATCCAAGGGCCCTCAACAAACCATGTCCACTCTGGACTATCGGATAGATCAGCTGGAATTTGTTCTGGAAAAGATAGACAAGGTAAAGGAAGAGGCCCTGGATGCAATGCATCAAATGCAGCGAATTGTTTCACCATGACTCCAGGGTTGCTCACTCCTTCCCTTACCTTGAGATCAGCTGATGAAAACTATCCAGATCTTCAGGAGATCACTTCTCAAGGAACATAGGGCCAGAGGTCGATTTGACACTGAATCTATCAACAACCTGCTGGCCTGTAGGGACTTCATCGGGTTCTCATCGAGGTTGGAGAAAGATTATTCTAACTCCCAGAAAAATCTCATAGACGAGCGGGAGACTTGCGAAGCAATCAGCGAACGGCACAAGGATCCATCACAGGATCAATTTGGGGGCCCATGATTAACAGTTTTTTGGAATAACCGCGCTCAGTTCCACATATCATCACCTGAGCAGCATCAGAAGCAAGGTACCCGCTTTCGGCCGCAGGATGATGATGACGAGTAGCTGCTCCTTCTTCTTCTTCTTCTTCCTCTTCTCTCTCTATTCTCCGACTTTCTTGTTGAAATGTCTGAAGTATGTTGACACAAATGATGACATCATCCATGTTGCATCATGGGCTGATGTTCATCCCATCAAAGTTTGTCAAAGTCAACATGACTTTTAGATATTTTGTAATATCTTTGTAAATAGGTGGTTGGCTCCTTTTTTTCCTTATTTCCTCCTCCTCTCTTCTATAAATACTGGAATACTTGTTGTATTTCAGGGTGAACATTTTTTAGATGAAAATAGAAGTGAGGAGAGGAAGACTTTGAGCTTTCTTTGTAACAGAAGAAAAAAAGTAATAAAAATTTAAGGACATTTTTGCTCACTAGCTGTGTTATGCATTAGATCTTTCATTACGTTAGATTCTGTGTGTGTTTAATCTGTTGGATTCATATCTAATTTTCTGTCATCGGCCTCATCAGATGCCGTTGTTATTATACAAGTAGGTTTGGCTATGTTTCCCTACCAACCAAAAAAACCTAAATCTTCTGGCCCTTTCTGCTTGAGGATTGAATTCATTTCTTTCTTCCTTCGGATCTGCTCTTTCTCTTTCCCTCGTTAGTTCCTTCTTTTCGAAGCCGGAAAACACTTTACTGGATGAGATACCCAACAACGGAAGGCGAATCTGTGAAGACTGATAAGATTCTGCGGTTTTAGAATTAAGCAATAAAATAAACCAGGTTGCTTTGCTGAATCAAGAGGGGGCTATGCCCTGCCACACTGTGGCTCGTTATCAATAGATCTGTCCAGTAGGCGACAGATTTTCACACCCAACAGGAAAATACTCAATTAAGTGGGATGATGATGTATGAGGAATGGGACCCTTTAACCCCTTTTACCTATAATCAAAGAAATCATTAGTCAAATTTATAAATTGATGACTATTATATCAAATAGTTATTTTTACATATTTTAGGATGATTCCAACAGATATTTAGGTTTTGACTTCATATTTCAACTAACAAATATTATAAATTTTTATTAATTTAAACACTATTTATGACTAAACCATTATTGTTATTATGAATTAAATTTATTATTAGTAATTCAATATTATTATTGAATATTCAACATTAGTATTTACATACTTATTAATTATATATTTATTATTTAGATATAATTTTGTAATATTAGATCTTATTTCTATTCTGGTTAATATTCATATTATTAATATTTAAACAGTACAACATTTTTAGTAAGTTATCAAAATTTATAGGGAATTATAGTTTTAATTAAATATATTACTTATTATTAGTATTAATTAAATATATGTTATTAAGTAATAAATATGTTTGTGAAATGCTATCAATATTATATCAAAAAAAGAAAATATTAGTTATAAGTAATTAAAATCTATTGAAATTACCATGAGGATTAAATTATTTGGGAAAAGGTATGTTTCACAAATAGTTAAAAGTATTGTCTTCAGGATGATTAAAAAGTATTATGGTTTTTCAGTTGGTTTTGTATTTATTCATTCTTAGGTACCCTTGGAGGGATATTTTAAATTTTTAAAAAATCATCACTTTTTCCATTTCGACCGCATCATTTAATGTGACAAGTGTTTTTCAATATTAAAATCATAGGCTTGTATTTGGGTGCAGATTAATTGGATATTTTTAATTTTTAAAATGGTCACGCTTAGTTTTTGGGCGCCACTTGTTATTGTCATGTACATATTATTTTTTCATTTTGAATCGTTGGGTTTTGTTTCTTTGTTTTTTACGTGACCAAGTGACATAGTCAACAATATTAATTCGAACATATCGATCCACAAGTGTGGCTATTAAAGGGAACATCGACATTTGTAAAGAATAAATACTACATATTACACCAAATATTCATTTTTGTCTCAGCGAATACATTGTTGCAAAGAGGAATATAGCCATTTTTTTCTGATTTTTTTCTATTTTGTTTACTTTCATCAATATAAACAAATAAACCAAAAAACTTACAGTCTCAGATATTAATTTCAAATAAGTAGTTATAAACCTCAGTATTTTCTTTCAACATTAAATTTACATGAAATAAATACACAAAAATCATTTCTTTGTTCTATAATGGCAATAATTTGAAAACAATAAATACATGTTTATATGGTTTCAAATAGTTTCTTGAAACTCATACTATCTTTCATCATACGGCATTTGTACAACCGTTTGTGAAATTGACTTATTTTCACCATCTCTGCAAATGTTATTTGTGGAAAAAATTATCAGAAATTAAATCCTTTTACTATGCTCAAACATCATCATACACAAATTTTGAAATGCATATATATCTGTCCACCTTATTTGTCCTTTTGAAGATGAACTAGGTAAAAATATAACCCTTGGTAAACACTTCCTCCAATGGAATTTCCAATCACCTTAATCCATTGCAACCATTGAAGCATTTGCATAATCTTGGTAGGGTCTCAATCCAGGACATATCTCTTTCCATTCATAGTAACGATGTTCTTATTCTATTCCCTTAAAATAGTTATTAAGGTCATAACTAACAGTTTCTTCTTATCTATCTTCAAACTACATATATATAT